>SKCR01049592.1:0-65563 GCA_019454045.1 Zanthoxylum bungeanum | reverse complement strand
AATTCTTATAAAATTATAATATATATTTTATTAAATAGATCTATTAATTTAATTTTATAACTTAATATTAAGTCGCTATGTGGCTCGATGAGAGACTTAAAAATGTTTAACTTTTATAGGATAATATGATATATTTTCTTATTTTTAATAGAGTTTTATAAAATTTTAATATATATTTTTATTATAATAGGTTTTATTTAATAAAAAAAATTAATTGTAAAGTTGTTTTAATTTTATAAGTTAATAATAAAATATTAATTGTAGAGATTAAGTTTCACGTATATTTTTATTTTAATTGGAGATTATAATATATTTTCTTATTATAAAAGGTTTCTTTATTTTAATTTTATAATTTCATAATAATAAATTAAAATATTAATTAATTAATAGTTTTTTTACTTAAATAGTGGATAATGTTCTTATATTGTGATAGGTTTGTTATGTTAATAATTTATTATTTTAATTTTATAATTTACTAATAAAAATTAACTGTAGAGATATTTTAATTTTTTAATTTAATAATAAAAAAATTATAGTGATTATGTTAATTGTAGATAATTTAATAGTGTTTTCTTATTTGAATACGATAGTATAATATGTTTTCTTGTTTGTAACACCCCGTCAAAAGTAGGATGCTACCGGCAGGAGACAAGATTAACTCATTTCCATAAGCCTCCAAATTTACAGAAAAACGGACATGATGTATCCTAAAGCTGGACAACCGGAAACAAAGTCCAGTATCAAAACGAATCCTTAAAAAAGATATCAATTACATAAAAGCACCTCAAGTCCACACAAAACAAATCAAACTCAAAATCAACACTTAAGGGCTTCGCGCCTACAACATCAATCAACACTCGAGAGCTCGGTAACCACAACATCATATAAAAATGAAAACTTTTACTTAATAAATATAAAACATCGTGCTCAGCACGACGAACAACATAATAATCATATATCCTAAGCTTCTAAGACTCTCCACATGACACTTGTGAGGGTGATTGTAACTTGGGCGATATGTGTCTCGAGCATGACTCTCTAAGCTGAAGATGTCGACCATTATGGAAGCCAACATGTAAAACTAGTAAACTGGTTTGATGTGAGTTATACAACTTAGTAAGTAACCATGTTCGTACTACAAACATAACATACAAATCAAATACATCAGAAGTTTTTCAGAATTATTAAGTTATTACGGGTACAAAATTATCAAAATTATTTTTTTATCCTTTATTCTTTACACTTGCCAAATTCTCATATATACATATCTACACATGTGCCAATCTAACAACTAAACCTCCAAACCATACAAGCAAAACTCGAATACTATAGAGTACATCGTTTAACATCGAATCCATTTCAATCACGTGAAACATACAATCATATATTTATACTTTTATCACAAAAATATATTTGAAATATCATCAAATCGATAAGTCAAACAAACTTTCTTCAATTTGAAACAACTTCCTCTACTTTCGATAACCTTGCAATAACTTAACATTCGAGATACATATGCATTCACGCATATCATAGTTCATTTCTCTTATATTCATGCGAATAGAAATTCAGAATTCTTATATATACACGTACATACGAATATAACTTAGCAAACACGCTTTATAACATCGGATACTCACATCGATTTTTATATCATTCATTCATTTCACGTAAGCATACATTGTCCATATAAAATATGGGTTCTATCATACACATACATACAATTAGACTTACATAAAATCTTCGTGCAACCGAAAACGAAGCACATATAACAATCAATACATCAAAGAACACATCATCAAACAATATATACATATGGTTGGCTTACACATACAATGCTCGTAAGGGACTCATTACCTATTTTAGAATAGGTATGAGAAGAATTTCATCCGAACGGATTCCTAACCAGCTCGACTACTACACCACGAAATTATCAACCAATTAAATATACACACATGTGCACACCCCACATAACAAAAACTCATCGCACGATTTTGCATATAAAAGTACATACATGACATACACTCAGAGACATCATTCAAATACTCATCTACATGCATATGTTTAGAACATACGAGTATACACATTACTATGAATTCAAATGCTATATCTTTAACAATCTTCATATATTTCCCCTTATCGATCAAACATACTCAGTTTTCGAGTTTCTATTTGGAAATATCTGATACTGAAACTCATCAATTAAACATATCTATTCAGGAATGACTTAGCTTATACTCGTTTCTTTTCACACTTAACCAATCCAACCTCTAAACAGATAAATTCTCATGTATGAGTCAATAACAAACTTATTCAAATAACATACACATACATATGCTAATACAAATTCAAAAATCATAATTTGTTTCCCCTTACCGATCATATATACTAAATCATCCATAACATACCTTCATATACAAACAAATACGTGTAACTATGCTTATACATATACTTGTTCACTTACACACACACACAGATATATATATATATATATATATATATATATCAATCATTACATGTTCATACACTTATGTACATAAACACATGCATATAGACATCAAGCTCATCAAATATTTTACTTCATACCATAGCAATAATGAAAGTACATACCTGTGATGGTCGACTAACTTAGTTATTCATGATCTCGAATTTCGTTCTCAATTCACCTCTTAGCTATCCTAAACGTTTCAATCATCTATATATATATATATATATATTTAAAACATGAAATGAACAATTCAAGTACTCATCGCATGGATTACTTATAGAGCTTCACGAGCGCTCCAGGTCCTAGTCAAATATGTCACAAAAAATGGTGAAATACTGTCAGAATCACGACTTAAGAGAATCCTCTACTTAACTTTGATAAAATCTTGGATATTTTCGGGACAACCAAAACAAGTCTGATTTCAATTTTTTCAGTTCCATTAATATTAAAATATCATCAGAAACTAATCCAAGCTACTAGTTAACTTAAATCCTCGGTTTACGTATTTTTTGGAAAATCTTCCGAAAACATTTCTGCAAACGCTATGGAAGGGTCCGCAACCCTCTGAACCTACCTAGATTTATCTAAATATTATCGTACCATCATATATATATATATCATATCTATCATTACACATAGGAAAACATCAATATACATTAAACCTACTTTTAACGGAGACTTTCATAATCTATCGGATCGATCCAAATCGTTCCGTTTTCACTTGGATTCTACCAAATACACATATTCAATATACTCATACTCAAACAATTCAATTGATATCAATATGCTACTCTACGAAGCTATTGAATACATTCGAACATTTAATGAAAAACTTGAAATTAGCGAATTTTTACCAGGAGGTCTTACTGAGATTTCAAACGATCCCACGAACTATAATATCTATCTTCTGGAGATGCTACTTGCCAGGAATATGCCACCCTATCCCCCTAAGCCTCTGACTTTCTGACTCTGAGCAACTCTACTAATCTCATATCAAATACAAACTCATACATGGGATCATTGCCCAACTCAAAAACAGAAATGCATCTCAATACTCATATTATGTGTTCAATAACATTACACTTTATAATTAAGATATGGATACCTTAACTTATCACTCATGCAATTACTACTATACCAATGCCTGACACCTGAATTTATTTTGACTCTAACTAAACTTGATATTTGACTTGACCTGATGGACTCAATCCCTCTAATGACTGCCATCGGTATCCATCCTCTTGAGCTCGTCCTCCAGATATACTTGCAAAATAGAGAAACTGAGAGTGGGAGGGATAGATCATTTGAACGACCTAGTGAGTGGACAGTTTTGAAATGGAAACTAAAATACTTATAAAACAGCTTTTTGTTCTGAAATCAAAACCATCTTATGAAAACTGATTTTCTCTGAAAATATTTTCTAGTTTGAAAACACATCTCAATTTTGGAAATCTCTTTTCGAAATTATTTTTATATGTAAAACTCTGAATTGTCATAAAGTATATTTTCTGGAAAACTCTTTTATAAAACTATATTTTTTCTGAAAATCATATCTCCAAAAACCAAATCTTTGAAAATTTGTCTCTGAAAAACCTAACGTATGAGGGCGTTACGTCTCGCCGTCCCCCAAGTCACTAAACTAGAGCCAAATGTATGGATCAATTCTATCATCACGACTCTGAATCTAGGGTCTAGGGGCATTACGTCTCACCGTCCCCCTAGACCTGAAATCTAGGATATATGGGTGTTACGTATCGCCGTCCCCCTAGTCCTGCTCTATATGTGCATATGTTCTGAATCCGTCAATTCTAATAAATGTACCAAGTTACAATTGAGGTAGGTTTTTCCCATATGCCTTCAAAAATCATCAAGATTATACTTTAAAAATCATCATTTTCTAAATCATTTCTCAAAATATTCTTATTTATAAAACAACTGGAAATAACTTGGCTAACGCCCTATGTGCTGAAAAGTAAGTCTTAAATAAAAAATAAATAAGTAGAAATCAATTTAAGAAAATGGTACACTCACAGATTTAGAATCTGGCTAGCATTACTTTGTTTCCCCGAAGGAAAGGAAGTTGAGGTTCCTACGATTATCTATAATTGATAATCTAAATTAATATTCAAGTCATGAATTATTCTTGTAGCATGACATAATACGTGTATATGAGCTGATGCGAAACCCCTAGGGTGGCTCTTAACATCCTAAGTTGCAATTGAAATGAAATGAATCTGTTTCTGTTACACGTCACGACACCAGATCGGAAGCATCGCGACGTCCATACATCATACCAGACAGATAGGTTCTTCTTGCTTCGTGTCGCGAAGTTGGGTGTTGGGCGTCGCGACATTCATATAATCAGACCCGAGGCTTCCACATGATTGACTCAAGGTAAACACATAACTGACCCGAAGTGAATGTATTTTTATGTGTCTCCCATACGCCTGACCCGAGCTTTCCACATGACTGACCCAAGCTTTCAACATGACTGACCCGAGTCCTCCACATGATTGACCCGAGTCCTCCACACGACTGACCTGAGTCTTCCACACGACTGACTTGAGTATTCCACACGACCGACCCGAATCTTCCATACGATCGACCCAAGGTAGAAGGTATTTCATGATCCGTGCCACGACATCAAGTGTTGAGCGTTGCGACACCCGCACAACCAGACCTGAAACATAGGGCATCTCTAAACTCGGCGTTGCATCGCGATGCTAGCCATTTCTAGGCCAATATTCAAATCTTCCACTGCCAAATTCCAAAATGCAATACCAACACCCCACACTATGACTTTCACACAAGCACTTCTTTAAACTTCAACATCCATACACGCTATACCACTTTTCCACCACCAAAGTAACTCTCTAACCTTAATTTTAACTCAATATTTAGAATTTCATAATTTTAGACATATCTTAATAAAATCAATTTCCTAGTTCCTTATCCACCTTAATGAAATCATTAGTTTGGCATCAACACTAACATAATATTACTTCATCAAAACTATACAATTCAAGTTTTGGGTTAAGATTCATTACCTTAAATCATCATTCTTTTTCTCCATTAGAGTCCACAAGCCTTCCTTTCTCCTTTCTAAACTTGGTTTGTATTGGATTCTATCCATTCTTCTTCAAGATTTCTTGTGAAGTTGCAAATCTCTCTCCATCCCCTCTTACTCGGCCCTCCCAAAGAAAATGGGGTTGGGTGGTTTTTATTTCTTTCTAGCTCTTTCTAGAGAAGTCTAGGGATTTAATAGATATTTAGAGCTATTGGGTTAAATTGATAAGAGTAATGGGCTTTTGGGTTAAAATGGTAATTCTTTTTTACTCATCATTTCCATCACTGTGTAGATGGTTTGGGGAAATGACCAAATCTGACCCATTTCTGTCCAAAATTTGGAAAAATTTCAATGCGGAAGTTGTAGGTTTCACTCTTAGATTTCTAACGATATAAATTCATAAAAATCAGGGATTGTATGAAAAACGTTCCAGCCCAAATACTAAGGGTTGCTCGTATTGAATCTTAGAATGAATTTTGTATCGGAACCGTGAGAAATTTATCGAATGTCCGGAACATAATTCACGAGTACACTTACGCTTGAGCATGATTTATATCATGTCTCATGCCACCCATAACATAGTAGTCGTCAGAATTTCCAGGGTGTTATACGACCGTGCTGGAATCTACGGAATTTTGATCTGAGATACTGTTCATTCGTGTGTCACTATTCACCAGTGTTTTCTTTCTCCTTTTATGTGCAGCCGTATACAGAATGAAAAATCCATAATCGTAAATTGTAGTACTTTTCAAGAGCTTCGATTTGGCGGGTGGCTCGGGCCGTGAAACGAAGCAACAGGTTGGGATCGAAAAAACCCACCATGCGCTCACATCCTCTCTTTCCATCATTCGCCGGCGTCCTAGGGTTGTCGTCGGCCACCACAAGATAGAGGGCTGCCGGCACGACCAAGGGCTCCAAGAATGTGAAATGGGGACATGGGGTAGGGTGGATGATTTTGTTATGTTATGCATTTTTCCCAAATAATGGAAACATCAAGGTATTTGTAGAAAAGTTTTGGAAATTTACGTTTAGACCCCCGTAAAATTACCGTCAGGTCCCTGCCATGGGGCTTTCTCAAAAATTCATATTTTGAAAGCCCTTCTGATAAAAATTCGAAAAGTGATTAACACGAAAGTGTTCCTCTCGGAAAAACGAGTCCAATAGTTTAAGAATCATCTCAATCAGAGTTGGTTTGCTATTTTTAGAGCTGAAACAACAAACTTTTAAGCGTGTAACGATATAAATATGAATCGCGTAACCGATTCTTGAAGCCACGCGTTTTCCAATGCGAAGAAGCTTCATTTTAAAATATTTCGACCTATTTTCCATCACATAAGGTCTTATTTTCGAATATTATCTCACTCCAAAAATCAGCTTTAATTCGGGAATCTTCCAGAACTATTCTGAAAAAATATTCGAGATATTACATTATTATAATAGAATTCTTATAAAATTATAATATATATTTTAATTAAAATATTTATCAATTTAATTTAATAACTTTTATATGAGGAGGCTTAAAATTTTTAACTTTTATAAATATATAGATAGATAGATAATAAAAATAATTGCAAAAATATTTTAATTTTATAATTTAACAATAAAAAAATTATTTATAGAATTTAGGTTAATTGTAGATAATTTAATAGTTTTATTTTCATTTTAATAAGATATTATAATTTTTTTCTTATTATAAAAAAATTCTTATAAATTATGTTATATATTTTTATTTTAATATTATTTTTATTTAATAGATTTATTAATTTAATTTTATAATTTTAATATGAAGTCGTCATGTGGCCCGATGAGGAGGCTTAAAAACGTTTAACTTATATATAGACTAATAGGTATTTATTATTATTATTATTATTATTATTATTATTATTATTATTATTATTATTATTATTATTATTATATTATTATTATTCAGAGTATTTGTAATACATTTAGCGTCACCAACTCAATGGGCGACGCTAAAATATGAACATACAACGTCGTTAACTAAGTTTGATGCTAATATTTGATGATTCTTCATATTTACTATCGATATTTAGTAGTCGACGCTAAAAACCTTTTTTTTTAGCGTCAAATATATGTTGGCGACTTTAAATATTGTAATTCTAGCGTTGTCTTTTTTGTCGACGCTAAACTATACATTAAGTGACGATTTTTTTCCTCTTTCGACGCTAAATCTTTAGATGTTAGAGATCAATTTTCTTGTAGTGCAGGAACGGATCCTTTTGTATTTTCTCTCATGTAAGGTGAATATTGATTTATCAATTTTGATCATTAATCTACAATTTCTCAATTACAAATTTCTGTTTTTTTCGCATCAAATTATTTTGTGTTTGAATAATGTTTTAAATATATATTTTCTATTTTCAATCTTTTTAAAAGTTAATTCTTTGGCACTATATATATTTTCTATTTTCAATCTTTTTAAAAATTAATTCTTTGGCACTATTTAATTTTACGGCCAGATCAGATTAGACTCTCTGATTCTTAATCTGACGTCTCAAGTTCATTTGTATCTTAGTCCAAACTAGTCAGCTTCATTCAAGATTTCAAGTCCTGACTCGAACCGCAAACACATATTAGTGATATATTCGCAATATGGATTTTTATAATGTAACACTAGAAAATTTTGACGCGCATTAGCGGACATTACAAAAAGATGTCGAAGCACATTGGTGGTGGAGAGCTATGAATGTGAACATTAGCGTCTTATTGAAGAAAATCTTGTGTGGTCTATGCATAAGGCTATATTTATAAGTGAGTTGATTATTTAAGTCTCTAAGTTCATAGGACTCATGAACATTAATTTAAATACATTAGGGTCAAATGCATAATATTATTAACATTCAAATTCATGCATTTTACAATTGGACCGGCATATCGGTCTATGGAACCGGTGTACCGGTCAATATTTACCGGCAAATCGGTGTCCGTTCTAACGCAGCTCAAATAAAGTGTTTCTAGAATTTGACGTTCGAACGCGCAGTCTCTGGACAGTTTCGTTCGAATGTCTTGGCGAACGCAACTCGAACGCGGACCGACATACCGATCTCATAAGGTCCCATACCGGTCTCAACGGTAACTTTTTATAGCCATTTGAATTACAGGACCGACATACCGGTCATTGTAGACTGGCATACAGGTCTCAGACAGAAAAAAATTGGGGCAGTTTTCTTTTTCACTATATATGGAACTCCAAATTCATTTTTACTATGTCAAAACACCTCCATACATTTTCTAACAAGCAAAAACAGAGAGTTTACAAAACCTTCTTTATCATACACTCACATATTCAAGCTGACACATTACACCTTCATTATCATTTGTAGTGAGCTTATATTTCTTGGGTTAGCAACTCACACTAAATCTTAATTATCTTTGTGAGTGCCCAAATTATTCTTTAAACTTTCATTATCATAGACTTGTCGTTAGGAAGACCCTTATTGAGTGGGTATACTTAAAAGGCCAATTTTTAAAAGGTAGTAAGCCTAGGAACAAAACTCATAGGAAGGGTTTAAGAGTGAGCCATTGGAAAACTCTTGTGTAAAGGTTTGAATTGAACCTAGGGGACAAAACTCTTGGTTATGAGTTAGCCATGGAAAACTCTTTGTAAGTTATAGATTCAACTTAGTGGAAAGGTTCAAGCATGGCTTGGGAGACTGTACGTAGGCATTGTTGGCCGAACCACTATAAATACGGTGTCAATTTTCTCTATCTCTAAACTCCTTTAAATTATCACAAGTTTATTTTATATTTGTAAATTATTTAATGACTTGCATATTATTTAGTAATTTTCATATTAGTAATATATTGTGATTGAAAAATTTATTAATACGCTTAATTGGTAAAACTACTAGCTTAGTAGCATAAAATCGGGAAGAACTTTTATTTTCGCAATATTATGCCATTATCCAATTCACCCTCATCTTGGGTCTAGAGAATCATTTGCTTGTTGTGTGCTTGTAAGTAATTTCAATTGGTATCAGAGCGAGGTTTTCTCAACAAAGACTTACCGAAGAATCAATAAATTTTACCGAGGAATTTTCAAACACTAGACCTCCCTTCTACACTGAAATTGTTATAGCTATTGGAAGATGAGGATTTTGAACTATCATCTTTCCGTTGATGTGTAATCCTTCAAAGCGATCACATAAGGTATAATAATGCCAATGAAGAAGGATAACAATGGTATGGAGTTTCCGAAGTCATATTTTGAATGAACCAATGAGGAATTCGTACAAGCCTCCATAAATATTAAGGCAATCAACCATCTTCTTTCTGTAATTTATCATAGTCAAATTAAGAAGCTTCTAGAGTTTGGAAATGCATATGAATTGTGGAAGTCTTTGGAAATGGTCAATGAGAGCACAAGCCAAGTTAAGGAGTCAAAGATCATCCATTCATGTGCGAGTTAATAGCTTCCAAATGGAAGCTGGTGAAGATATTGAGCAAATGATTTCTAGGTTCACAATGATTGTGAATTAGCTTAGTGTTTTAGGGAAAAGTATTGACTTTAGTGATCAAGTGAAGAAAACTGTTAGACCACTCCCTAAATAATATAGAATTTGCACCTCCTCCATCAAGGAATTAATTTAATATCAACAATTTAAAATTGGATGATTTAGTAGGAATATTATTAGAATATGAGATGGAACTAATGGAAGAATAATAAAAGAACAAAAGAGAAAATAGTCATTAAGTCATTTGTGAGAAAAAAAGGGGATGATGTGAGCTCAAGTAATGATGAAGAAGATAGTGATGATGAGTTGGCACATTTGACCAAGAAGTTCAAGAAATTCCTCAAATCCGAAAAGTCTAAAGGAAAATCTCGGATGGATGAGAAGAAAGAAGAAAATTAGCCACGCAAGCACAAGAAATATGAAATAATTTACTATCTGTATGAAAAGTCAGGTCATATGGTTGCCTATTGCCCAATGAGGAAATTCAAAGGAAAATTCAAGAAGAAAACAAGGCAACGTGGAGCTATAGTGACACTAGCTCATCCGAGGAGGAAAATGATGAAGGAACAATGAATCTCGCTTTCATGGATATTGATGATCTCATTTAGGAAAGCAATGAGGAAAAGGTACATGATTCCCTTGAATATGATGAATTGCTTGATACTTTCAATGAATTGCAATAATTGTATGATTTGCTTAGCAATAAGCATAAAGTGATAAAAAATAAGATTCATCACTATTACATGACCATGCATCAATTATTGAGAAAAGTAAAATATATGAAAAAAATTACATACTTAAAAAATGAAAAGTTAAAACTTGAAAATAGCATATCTAGCATGTCATTTAGCTCCAATACATGTGATTGCATATCTATTATGAATGAAAATGTTGTTGGAGGGGGGGTTTGGGTGATAATTCGGGTAAACGCAACAGAACGCCAGAAATCAAAATTTTACTATTTCAATAATTTTTCTTGGGTAATTAAAATAAACTAATTTATCTTAATTACTCAATACTTAAAAAATGAAATTTTTACCCAAAAATCAGATTTTTCAGTAATTACTGTTTTGCCCAAAAACTTTGTATTTTAATCCTTTTAGTCCAAAATTGTCAAATACAATTCTAATTGATTCTGAAATTTAATAAATGGCCGAAAAATCTCAAAAGTATGTATTTTCATTTAACTATTAAATGACTTATAAATAATCAGTATTATTTATAAAAGATGCACTAGTGCCCTACGAGTATATCTCATTAATGAGACTCTCTAGGTTCAGACATATCCGTGACGAAATCTAATTTCGTGTCCATAATCTACCCACCCATAAATTTTGATGAACACAGATAAAATCCTGAACCATACAGGTCGAGGTCACTGTATATGTATAATATTTCCATCACATGTATCCGGATTATCCTAGAGATATAGATATAAACATCAAATCTCTTTAGGTATAATCCCGTCAATGATTCTATTAGCAATCTCTTAAAATAACACTTAGAACTTATTTCTACAGTGTACCACGGGCCCATGGATTTAAAAGATTGTTAATTCCATAATGGATACTTATGCTTTGTACACAAAACTGACAGATCCTATCTTGATACATACAAGATATCCTGAGGATCAGTCCACACTCAACGAACAGGCGGAGATCTGATCTAAATAGATCTGTGACGTGACTACCATCAAAGTATGGAGGATACCTCATACATCCATAGTGGTACCTCAAGTCGGAGGTTCACTATGCTATCTCAACCTGAGAAGATTCTTATTGAAGTTGGTGTACCATCTATTAAGAATCTTCGGCGATTCATTCAGTGTTTATCTGATATAAACAACAATGTGTCTATATGAGTCTCCCGAGACTCATGGTTCATTGAGAAACCATTAGAATCCAACATTCCAATACACGACACGTACCAGTCTCAGCGGGTTTACTTACTGACCAAGTGATTTTAAACCTTGACCAGGAACAGTTAAAGAATGATATTGTTATGATACTGCTCAATGTCAGTTGAGACGCTTTTGCAACTGTATCATAACCAATCACTCTATGTTCATTTACGTCTTTACCATATAATAAAAGAATTTATATTATAGAAAATGTTTATTTTATTCATTAATAAAATATATACATGCGTATTTACAGGGAAATACATAAGAAATTGGCGCTCAGAGCACCAACCCATAAAAAATGTCCCACTTGCTCTAGTTCCAATATCGATTGTATCTAATACCCATCGACTCCACATGCTTATCAAATAACTTCGGAGGTATGGCTTTCGTGAGCGAGTCTGCTACATTATCTTCACTGGGAACTTTGTACACGACAATGTCACCTCGCGACACAATCTCTCAAATAATATGGTACTTCCATTCCAAATGCTTCTATTTTTGATGCGCCCTTGGTTATTTTGCTTACGCAATGGCACTAATATTATCACAGTATAATGGAATAGGATTCTCGATACTTGTGACAACTCCCAGTTCTGTGATAAACTTCTTAAGCCAAACAGCTTCTTTTGTAGCTTCAGAAGCATCAATAAATTCCGCTTTTGTGGTGGAATCAGCTGTAGACCCCTGTGTGGAACTTTTCCAACAAACTGCACCTCCGTTAAGGGTAAATACGACTCATGATGTAGACTTTCTATGATCGGGATCCTATTGGAAATCAAAATTCGTATACCCATTAACCTGCAGTTCATTTCCTTTATAAATGATAAACTTATCCTTAGTAGCTGTAAGATACTTCAGGATATGTTTAACGGCCATCCAATGATCATTTCCTGGATTGGACTGATATCTACTGGTTACACTAATCGCGTAGCTAATATCAGACCTCGTACATAATATGGCATATATAATGCTACCCAAACATGAAACATAAGGCTGATTAGACATTCTAATCTCCCCATCTTCTGTTTGTGGACACATATTCTTCGAAAGATGAATGTCGTGTCTGAACGGTATATTTATTGTCTTATAATTAGTAAAATTATATCGTTCTAAGATCGTATCTATGTAAGTTGATTAAGATAACCCAATAAACTTCATTTCACTATCCCTATAGAGCTTTATACCCAAGATATAAGAAGCTTCACCCAAGTCTTTCATGGAGAAATTCTTACAGAGGTAAGCTTTGACGTCTTGCATCATTCCTATATCATTCCCAATGATTAGGATGTCATCAACATAGAGAACCAAAAATACTATCATACTCCTACTAGCCTTCTAGTACACACATGATTCTTCTGTATTCTTGAGAAAACCATATAATCTAATAATCTTATTGAATCGAAGATTCCAACTTCGCGAAGCTTGTTTCAGTTCATAAATAGACTTCCTAAGCTTACAAACCATTTCTGAGGTTTTGCTGGACATAAAACCCTATGGCTATTCCATATAGATTTCTTCGTCAAGAACCCATTTAGAAAATCCATTTTGACATCCATTTTCCAAATCTCATAATCATGCTAAGCAGCAATAGACAATAAAATCCTTATAGACTTTAGCATCGCAAATGTCGAAAAAGTTTCATCGTAGTCGACGCCAAGTCGCTACGTGTAACCTTTAACTACTAGTCTGGCCTTAAAGGTTTCAACCTATCCGTCAGGCCCATGCTTCTTCTTGTAAACCCATTTACTACCAATAGGAAAAATTCCTTCAGGAAGCGCAACCAAGTCCCAAACTTGATTCTGATGTATAGGGTCTAACTATGATTTCATGGCCTCTTGCCACTTCGCGGAGTCGATGTCCAACATCGATTCTCTATAGGTATAAGGGTCAGTCTCTTCGATTAAGAGAACATCTAAACTATTTTCTTGTATCAAATACAGGTGTTCAGGATGTATAGACACTCTTTGGGACCTACGGAGTGTGTGTGTTGAAGGCTCTTCATCTATTTGAACTTCAGGTTCATCCACTGGTTCGTTGGTTCCAGGTTGTACTTCATCAAGTTCAACCTGTCATGATTACCTCATTCAGGCAAAACTTTTAACTCTAGAAATTTTATGAAGTGAGCTACGAATACATTTCGATGCTCGATATCATAGAACAAATATCCTTTCATATTTGAAGGATATCCAACAAACCTAAACTTTTACCATCGAGGCGAAAGCTTATATTGCTGAGCCATCCTGACATAGGCAGGACAACCCCAAATCTTAACATAATTAAGATTCGGTTTTCTACCAGTCCATATCTCATATTTTATTGTAGGAACGACCTTGGAAGGAATCTTATTCAAAAGATGAGCAGCAGTTAAAAGAGTATATCCTCATAAGTAATATGGCAAATCTGTAAAACTCAACATCGATCGAACCATATCCAATAAAGTCTGATTTCTCCTTTCGGACACTCCATTGTGCTGTGGAGTACCCGGAGGAGTATATTGAGCGAGAATCTCATTCTCCTTTAAATAATCGGTAAACTCACCACTCATATGTTCATCGCCTCGATCAGATCGTATCCTACACCACTCATATGTGAAAAACCACTATGAGCAATGTGACTTATGAGACCACATACATCAGAATGTATTAGTTCTAATAAGTTAGTGGCTCGATATCCTACACCCAAAAAATGGCGCTTTGGTCATTTTAACCCGAATGCAAGATTCACAAGTTTGATAAGGTTCAATGGTAAGATCATGTATCAAACCATTCATAACCAATTGGGTTAGGCGTTGCACGTCTATATGAACCAACCTCATATGCAACAATTCAGTATTATTTATATCAAATACTTTACGTTTATTAATACCAGCATTAATAATACCTTGTGAGGTATGCAAAATGTAATGACCATGCTCTTTTGGACAGACAATGATCATTATATCTATCATATAAATATAAAGAACGATTCTTAATATTTAAATTATATCCTTCAGTATCTATTACAAAAAGAAACACAATGTTCGAAACACGTCCTGGTACAAAAAAGTAGTCATGCAATAAAAGGCTCCCACTGGGCAAGGAAATCTCGCATAAGCCCACAACAACTGCATCTAAAGAGTCGCCACTCCCGAATCGCAATTGCATCTCCCCAAATTTTAGCCATCTACTTTCCTTTAGCACCTGCAATGAATTGCAAATGTGAATTGGATAAGCAGAATCTAAAATCCAACTGGATGACATAGTTTCACAAGCTAATGAGATATCAATAATGGGAAAAATAAAAGTACCTGAAGTAGATGCTCTTTCCTTTCTGATTTGTGCCAAATAGTCAGGACAATTCCTTTTCCAGTGGCCAATCTTGCTGCAGTGGTGGCATTTATCTTCGGCAGCTCTCTTGGGTTTAGCTATCTTACCCTGTGGTGGAAGATTTGTACCCTTCTTTTTCTTCCCTTTCTTCTTCTTCCCTTTCTGTTTAGATTGGGAGGAAGCAGAAAGAGCAGTGGGTTTAGGAGGGCGAGTCGGTACTCCCTTCCTCAAATCTTCCTCTGTAGTTTACAACATCTTATGCAGCTTCTAGTAAGAACAACTAATCCCGTTCATATTGAAATACATCATAAATTGGCGATATGATGGTGAGAGAGATCCAAGTATGACACTTCGTCCCAAAGTGTCATTCAGAGGGAAATTGTAGCGCCTAAACTGTTCGATCAAATCAATCAGATGAAGCACGTGGGGGCTCACAGCCTATCCCTCTTGCAGTTTAGCATGGAACAGTTCCATTTTAATTTTATGAACCGATACCTGTTTTTGGTTCATAAAGGATTCTCGCAACCGCATCATCATAGTATATGCGTTGGGCAATCCAAAATATTAACTCTTAAGCTTCGATGTCAAGGAACTGAGAATATATTATTTGACTCTTCTATCATTATCTCTCTACTTTTGGAGAGGCTCATGTTCCTCGGGTGATGTGTCATCAGGTATGGCAAGTGGCAACGGACCTTCTAACACATATTCTATTTGCTCAGACCCAAGAACAATTTTTAGAACCAAATCCCAATCTGCAAAGTTTTTGGCGCCTTTAAGCTTGTTCGTTTCAAGTATACGAGCAACAGGATTAGAAACAGGTGCCGCCATCGCAAATCTATCATATAGATAGCGAAAAACGGTTAACAGACTAAACAATTTCATATAATATAAAATAAAGAAACCATAAATAGATCATAGATTTTTAATCTAAAAATGCCTCTCCCACTATTACATGCAATACTGTAATCCCCAAACAGAAAGCAAACAAACAATTAATCAAATTAAATATAATAGTGAAAGGTGGATCCCATGAATATATTTCAGCTCACAGCTTTGGCACGATCTTGCCTACTTATATTCATTAGGTAGACAACTAATTGTCAATCACTCACTAGTGACTCCTAGGTTCCGATCCTGGTCGTTTCTTATTGTGACAGCTTTGGTACATTCACAAGGAGGCGTACCAAGGCTAAACTTGTCAATGATAAATTCAAGATACTTGTGTAGTCATGACAGCTTTGGCACGTTCAGGATTTCCGCTTTCGCTTAAACTTATCTAGTATCACATGTACATCTGGTATGGATAAATTTCCATCAACTACACCCTCATTGCTTTGGCACGATCTCAGATGCAGCCATAGAACAGATATCCACAAACCGTATTGACAAGACGGACTAAGAAATATGCATCCAATGCATATTACTTTTAAAACATTATTAATTAGGGATTTTCCGCAAAAATGATACGTATTTAATTTAATCAAATTAAATAAATACAAGCATGTATCAAGTAAGAACATAATTAAACATTGAATTTAAAGACATATTCATATCATGTGTTCAGGTTCAGACCTGCTCTGATACTATTTTTTGTTAGGATTTTGGGTGGTAATTCGGGTAAACGCAGCGGAGCGTCGAAAAATCAAAATTTTCTGATTTCAATAATTTTCTTAGGTAATTAAAATAAACTAATTATCTTAATTACACAATACTTAAAAACTGAAATTTTTACCCAAAAATCAAATTTTTCAGTAATTATCATTTTGCCCCAAAACTTTGTATTTTAATCATTTTACTCCAAAATTATCAAATACAATTCTAATTGATTCTGAATCAATCCTAAAATGATTTATACATGTCTAATACATGAAAATACAGTTTGCAAACCAAGAAACCGAATTTCTAGAATTTTCCTAATGGTCCCTAAACTTTCAAGAATTTACAATTTGGTCTTTTTTGTTCAAAACATGTCAAGATCAAATCTAAAAATTTCCAAATTTAATATATATCATATATACATCAAATCTCATCATTTATATGAAAAGCCCCAAATTTGGTGAAGGTTAAAAACCCTAATTTTATAATTTCACAAATTAATAAAATTAACACCAAATTAATTAAATTCAATACTTTAATTCAATTCCCACAACACTAAACAAGCCTCACCATCATGAAACAACTCAAGAAAAATTCTAGGTCAATCATGAGTGGCTAAGTAACTATAGAATGGCAACTAACCATCAAATGGAAAAAAGAAAGCGTAATAAATAATTTAAGCATTCTTATTCAATTTACATGCTTCCATCTTTCATCCAAGTTCCCAATTATCAAAACACATCCATAAGAAAGTAGAGAAGAAACTAAGCTACATATGTTGAAGCTTATGATCTTAGAAATAATTTTCAAGAAGAAGAAAATAAGAAAAAACTTACCAAATTTCCAAAAAATGCAAGCTTTTATTCTTTCATTCACCTTTCCTCTCTTTCTCACTTTGTAATTGATTTTCTAGGGTTCTTAGATTATGAAAAAGAAATGAAGAAAAAATGGCCTTATATAATTTCCCAAGTGACCGAAACATTGAGAAAAAATAATAGCCATAAGTTTTCAATTTGATTTCAATTAATTGGAAAATGATTTAATTAAATTTTTGGTGTAAAACAATTAATCAAATTAATGTTTATCCTAAATTATCCAATTAAATCATGCCATTTAAACCAATCAAAATTGGCCAGAAAACCAATTATACTAAGCCATTTAGTTTACTTAATAAAGTAAACTAGATATTAATATTTAATTAATTTAATTATTTAATATTTAAATAATCAAATAATTAAATATAAATATCTCAAATAAATGTATTATATTTATATTAATCAAAATACATAAATTAATAATAAAAGTCAAATATCATAATTCGACATTTAATAAATGGCTGAAAGATCTCAAAACATGTATTTTCGTTTAACCGTTAAACGACTTATAAATAATCAAAATTATTTATAAAAGTTCATAGTGCCCTACGAGTATATCTTATTAGTGAGACTCTCTAGGTTCAGGCATATCCGTCACGAAATCTAATTTCGTATCCATAATCTACCCACCTGTAAATTATGACGAACACAGATAAAATTATGAACCATACAGGTCGAGGTCACTACATACGTATAATCCTTTCATCACAGGTATCCGGAGTATCCTAGAGATATAGATATGAATGTCAAATCTCTTTAGGTATAATCCCGTCGACGATTCTATTAGCAATCTTTTAAAATAAAACTTGAAACCGATTTCTACAGTGTACCACGGGCCCATGGATTTAACATTTTACTAATTCCATAATGGATACATATGTTCTGTACACAGAACTGACGGATCATATCTTAATACGAATAGGATATCCTGATGATCAGTCCACACTCAACGAACAGGTGGAGGTCTGATCTAAATAGATCGTTGATGTGACTGCAATAAATGTATGGATGATACCTCATACATCCACAGTGGTACCTCAAGTCAGAGGATCACTATGCTCACTCAACCCGAGAAGATTCTTATTGACGTTGGTGTTCCATCTATTAAGAATATTCGGTGAGTCGTTCGGTGTTTATCTGATATAAATACCTACATGTCTATATGAGTCTCTCGAGACTCATGGTTCATTGAGAAACCATTAGAATCTAACATTCTAATACACGACACGTACCGGTCTCAGCGTGTTTAATTACTGACCAAGTAATCGTAAACCTTGACCAAGAACAGTTAAAGAATGATGTTGTTATGATACTGCTCAATGTCAGTTGCGACGCTTTTGCAACTGTATCATAACCAATCACTCTATGGTCATTTACGTCTTTACCATATAATAAAGGAATTATATTATAGAAACTGTTTATTTTATTCATTAATAAAATATATACAAGAGTATTTACAAAAAATACATAAGAAATTGGCGCTCAGAGCACCAACTCTAAAAAATATTGTATTGAATAAAATGATTATGGATTTACATAACATAGTTACAAATTTTACCTGAGAAGAGAAAATTTTAATATGTTGATTGGATCACAAAGATGTGCTTTTAAAATAGAAGGATTATGATATAGGTCTTACATCAAAATAAAATTTTTGAAGAATTATTTTGTAAAGGCATCTAATTCTCTTGCACATATTAATTTTGATGAAAATATCACATGTAATGCATGCAATAAGAAATGACATAAAATATTTGATTGCATGTAAAAAAATATATAAGTGAAAGCATGGGGCAACCAAAACTAACCCTAATAGACCAAGAAAGTTTGGGTACCAAAATGTACTTGAATGATTTTGTAGAGAAGCTCTAAGAATGGTCAATAAATGAGAAATGTAAATTAATCCCAAAGACTTGAAAAATCAGGAAAGAGCTCAATAAGAAGGAATATCAAAACTCTACCTAAAAAATGAATGAATTTGATGATTGGTGGATTCGTCACCAAGTGACAATAGTAAAAGGTAAAATCAGTGTTTACAGAAACATTGATACCGTTTCCTCCAACTTATATATGTATGCTTATTTCAATTGATATAAATTAGACTTGAGTGTAAAACATATTAGTGTTTAGGCAATTTAAATTTAAATTGGTCAATTGGTATCATCTTTTGCTTAATCATATTATTAATCTCATTAAGTATCTATTGATATCACATATGTTTTATTGCCATCTATTTTATATGTGATCCTTTTGAATTTTCAGCACTCGATATGTTTTGCCATTGATCTCTATTGGTGAAAAATGAAATGCATGGATATTGGCTTAATTTGAGTGATTTCGATGATCCTCGCATAAAATTCATATGTATGGCAAAATGGGAAAATGGTAAGAAAATACGAAGTGTGCATGTTTATAAACTTTTTGATATGTTTTATGCACATATTTATTGGTATCTCATAAAGGTTAACTTTTACTTCTCCATCCTTTTTTATAATTTCAAAGTGGGAAAAATCATAGGACTAAGATTAAAACTTGTGATACCCTCACCCTTGTACTAAGGAGGGGGAGAAAATTTTGTACTAATGTGTTTGTCTAATTCTTATAGAGTTATTTGAAGACACTCACACATTAAGGGGGACCAAAATCATCAACAAATTTGGAACTCTCAAAGCTTACAAGTTTTAAAGGTTGCCATCATCAAAAAAGGGAGATTGTTAGTGACATATTCGTAAGATTGATTTTGATGATGCAATACTAGAAAACTTCGACGCGCATTAGCGAACAATACAAAATGATGTCAAAGCACATTGGGAGTAGAGAGCAATGAATGTAAAGATTAGCACCTTATTAAAGAAAATCTTATGTGGTCTTAACTTATGGCTCTATTTGTAAGTGAGAAGATGATTTAAGTCTCTAAGCTCCTATGACTCATGAACATTCATTTAGATGCATTATGGTTAAATGCATAATATTTTTAACACTCAAATACCTACATTTTTACACTTGGACCGGTCTCTAGAACCGGCATACCAGTCAATATTTATTAACATAACTGTGTCAGTTCGAACATAGCTCAAACGATGAGTTTCTGAAATTTGACGTTCGAACGCAATTCAAACACGAAGTCTCTGGACAATTTCGTTCAAACGTCTTGGTGAACGAAACTAAAACACAAACTGGAATACGAATCTCATAAGGTTTCATATCGGTCTCAACAGTAACTTCTTATAACAGTTTGAATTATAAGACCGATATATCATGTTGGGGTTTTATCAGGGTGGCGCAGCGGACGAAGCCCAGTTCGGACGAAATCATAGTTTAAAATTTTAAACTTACGAATAAATTATTTAATATCCAATATTAATAATTCATTCATATTTCACCTAAACATATTTATTCGATATCATATAACAACATAAATAAGATAGAAACATCGCGGAACTTTTACGAAAATATTTTTCCGTAAAATAGCATAAAATGCGTTTCCGGTCGAACCAACCGACCAATACATATGGGGACTGCCCAGGTCAGCCCCAAAAACATTTGGACAGTTCATGGACTGCCAGAACAGTGTCCAGTTCACTGTTTGGGAAGCCGTTACTCGGTAACGCCGTTTTTCACCGTTTTCACGTATTTTCACTCCGAAATAATTTTCGATAAATATTTTTCTTGGGAAATTAAAATAAACCAATTTATTCTAATTACTCAATAAATAAAAAGTTAATTTTTATCTGAAAAATCAGATTTACCATTAGTTGCTGTGAGACCCTAAAGTTTTGCAAATTAATCATTTTGGTCATTAAAATGTCAAATACATATTTAATTGATTCCAAATCAATCCCAAAATAATTTATACATAATTTGCAACAAAACTAGAAACTTTTCCAGATTGCCGAAACTGCCCAGATTTTTTCATAATTACCGAAATAGCCCAGAATTGTAATTAATTATAATTTGGCCCAATTTGTTTAAAACACATCAAGATCAAATCCAATCAATCCCAAATTTGACATACATCAAATTATAATATATATGTGAAAATCCCCAAAATTGGAATATGTTTAGAACCCTAATTTCATAAATTACTCCAATTACATAATTTACATTAAACTGAATTAATTCAACAATTTAATCATTCAATTACCACACCAATCAAGTCTCGCCATAATGAAATTAATCAAGAACAATTCTAGGTTAATTATGAATGGCTAATCAACTCTAGAAAGACAATTTTATTTTCTAATTAATCTATTAAGCTTAATTACACTAATAAGCTTATAAATTAATTATACATGCATGAACACATCCAACAAGCTTCTAACAAATTTAATTACAAATTTAATTACACTTAGATATTAGGCCTTTCATACATTTCACTTCATGTCATGGCAATAACATAAACATCTATACCTGTGGGGGTCGATTGGCTTATCTATACATAACCTTGAACTTTTTCTCAAGATCATCTCTTAACAATCTTCTTCTTATCCTAAACATGTCAGTCATTTATATACATCATATAAATATATACGTAAAATCAAAACACGAATTCACCAGCTTAAGTTCTCATCGCATGAGTTACTTACCTGGCTTTGCGAGCACTCTAGATCATAGTCACATCTGTCAAAATAAATGGCATAATACCGTCAGAAACATGACTTACGGAGTTCTTGACTAAACTACGACAAAATCCCAAAACTTTCCGGAACAACTAATTCAAATCTGTTTTCAATGTTTTCAATTCCATTACTTAAAACATCATTATAAACTAACCTAAATGGTCGGTTAACTTAAATTCTCGGTTTACGTATTTTTGAAAAAATATTCCGAAAACATTTTTGCAAATGCTAGGAAGAGTCCCGAACCCTCCAAACTTACCTGAATTTATCCAAACATGATCGTAATATCATAAATAACTTATAACTATCATCAAAACCAAAACACATCTTTATACGCAAAAACCCACTTTTACCGAAACTTACACATTCTATCGGATTGATCAAACTCGTTCCATTTTAACTCGGATTCTACCAAATGCTCATATTCAATATACTAATACTCAAACAATTCGATTTATATCAATACTCTAAGCTACGAAGCTACTGGATACATCCGAACATTTAATTATAAACTTGAGATTTGCGGATTTTTACCGAGAGGTCTTACCGAGATTTCGAGGCCATATACGGACTCCAAATGATCCCACGAACGTGCTGGAATGATGAAATTCCGATCGGAGCTACTGTTCACCATGGGTCACTATTCATTCGAATCTTCCCCTCTTGTTTCATGTGCAACCAAGCACAGATCGGAAAAATCGTCACTACCATCTTGTAGTACTCTCTAAGAGCTTCGATTTGGTGGGTGGCTCAGGTCGTGAAACGAAGAGAAGAGCCAGAATCGCGAAACCTATTCACGCATGCGTCTCTCTTATTTTCTACCGTTGCCGGCGTCCTGGGGCTTCCTCCGGCCACCACAAATTGGAGGGGTGGCCGGCGCACCCCTCTGGTCGGTCGTGTCAGTCGGTGTTTGCTGGCAGGCTGTCAGGACGACCGACAGTGGAAAATAACGACTTTGAGGGTAGGGGTCGAGTGGGTGATTAGTTTAGGTTTTGATTTCTTTGCAAATTTTCGAAACTTTAGGGTATTTATAATAAAGTTTCTAAAATATATATTCAGAACCTCAAAAATTGTAATTAGGTCCCTATCATTGTATATTCTAGAAAATTCATAATTTTGAAGCCCTTCGGATGCAAATTTTAAAAAGTGTTCAACGCAAAAGTTGTTCATCTCGGAAAAACAAGTCTGATAGTTCAAGAATCAGCCTAATTAGAGTTCGTTTGAAAGTTTTATAGTTGAAGCAAGAATATTTTACACGTAGAATGATAAAATCAGAAATTGCATAATTGGTACTCGAAACCACACGTTTTCCAACGCGACCATGCTTCTGTTGGAGAATTATGACCCATAGCGTCACTATTTGTACAGATCATGGTGTTGTTGTACAAATTAACTATGTGACAAATGAGATTTCTCTCTTATTATTTGTAATTAGATCACCATGATGTATAAATGATAAGAGGTCCCTGTGATTTGTTCCTGGATTGAGAAGATATGAGACAGTATCAATCCATGAAAGATAAATCATTAAATATCCCTAGTCAGAGTATTATCGAGATTGGACATCGATAAATGCGTAAAAGAGTAGTATTACACTTGTGCGCGTTGTGAGGGCACGACGACATAGTTCTCATATATTTGGGTATAGGATACTCATGCAAGTGTAATAGGAGGTTGTGTTTCACCGATGGTACGGGAAACAGCTTCGCTCTGGATAGACCCCCTCGGAATTCCATTGGTAGTATGACTATGTGTCTATGGAAGTCGGAAATCAGGGTAGGTGTATTTGGTCTTAAGCTAAGACTTGCACCGCTAATACTTGCTACAATCAATATACTTTGGTTTTGGTCATCCAGGGCTTTAACAGGTTCTGTGTACGCCTCTTCTGGGTATATTGAGAATCATAGTGTGTTGGGTGTGATGTCAAGACGGAAGTATCACTCCAGTCATATGGAGATGATGATCGCGTAGGGATACAGAACTGATTCTCTAAAGGGTTGCAACCATCGGGATAATATGACTTGGTCATGATTATCCGATAATAAAGAGACTAGTTGCTAGTAATCCGATATATGCTTCGTACGGGGGAGACATTGTACCAGCCTCAGGCCTTGCATGTGATCATCTGATACTGGATCAAAATACGTAATATTACGTATACTACGCCTGATATAGATCATTTATTCCTGTAAGCATGTTTCTGGAGAATTGGGTAGGCATGGCTCTTTTCTAGAAGCCAACCTTGTCTTGTAAATCGGTATAAACGTAGTACTAGGTACTTACGTGTTCGGATAGTCCGACGACCGAATTTACTGCCAACATATCCGGGGATCTCATGGGTCACTTCCCGAGGATTCACCAATGACGTATGACTCGCACTTTATTATTATGGGATTAATTAGATGAGAGAGAGAAAATTAATCTGGGATTAATTGTGGAGATATTTTATCTGGGATAAAATATCATTTAATGAGAGAGAACGATTAAATTGGAATTAATCAATAAAATAATATATTTGATATATTATACGAAATTGGATTTCGACGTGGAATTAAAATTAGATTTTAATTCGGGCGAACGAGTTAATTTAGAATTAATTCGTTAGCGACGTGAATAGTGATTTCGCTAGGCATAATCATTTAATTACGTCGCAACAGAAAATTCGTTAATTTGGAATTAGCGAACCCGAGCCCGAGATTGTTTGCGAGCGCATTCACATTTTGAATTCGAGTGCAGCACGCAAGTCAAATCAAGCGTCAAATCATTAGTCGCATCAAGCGTCAAATCATTAGTCACTTTGAGTGATGTGACAACTTGTCACTTGATTTGATTGATTGATGGATTGATGGTGGTAGTTGGCAAGCATTTAAGGCTTGACTTTTTGAAAATCAAAAAGTGGTATATGTTTAATTAATTTTGGAAATCAATTAGGAAATACACAACTCTCTCTCTCTCTAAAAAAAAATCATCATCTCTCTCACGCCCATGGAAGGGCCATTTTTCTTCTATTTTTTTACTGGGCAAAACCGAGAATGAACGGAAGTAAAGTGTGGTGTTTTTGTGGCAAAAACATCAAGAGCTAGCACTCCGAGAGACATGCGAAGGTGATAGGGAAGTCCACCCATGAGCTTGTAATCACCATGACAAAGCTTGGAGCTTGGAAGATGATCTAAAACCGAAAATGGAGGAGCAAGGGACTGCTCACTGCCGAATGCACCAGGAGGCAGAAATTAATTTTAGTTGTCCAACGCATCGCTCAACTGATCATTGTGAGTATTCTGCAACTCCGTGATGTATTCGCATGTTTATTTTATGCTTATTATTCGATCCTCGGGACCGTAGAACTCCAACAATGGTATTAGAGTGGAGTAAAAGCATGAAATTTGATTTATGGCTTAAAATTGGGTAAATTGATTTTGAGCATGATTTAGTTAAATTGTTTGATTGAATATGTTTAAATGATGTTTAATTGAAGATTGATTGGATCAATTTCAAGAAAAATTATGTTTAGAACAATTTTCCCCAAATTCTTTGGCTTGGCCGAATGGATATGTGCCCTAAATGTCTTGGAGATTTTTGATTTTAATCATTGGATGAGTTGGAATCATGTTGGGAATGTTGATTTAATGTCGATTATGGATTTAATTGGATTAAAACCGAATCAGAAACAAATTACCCAAAATACTGAGAGCTTAAAGCATGTATATGGGTTTGATTTTTTGGTAAATTATGTTGGACATGGTTTAATGTTGATAAGCATGATTAATTAGGCTAATTTGGTGTTTTGGAAATATTGATTTGAGTAATTAATTATGATATACACTTTATGTAATTAAATTGTGAAATTGGATTTTTTGTAATTTAATAATATTGGGCTAATTTTGGAAATTGGGCTTGTAATGTTGTAAATGGGCTTATTGGGCTTGGTTGTACAAAGTTAGGTTTAGGCAAATCGGTTGGATCCAATGGGGCCCAAAACCGCTTCCATAAAGCCCAAATGCTACTAATGGACCTTAATAATTTAATTGGGCCTAATAGACCAAAATTGATTTCTAGGCTTATGGGGTTATTCCCGGATTGGGTTTTGGTTATTGGGTTTGACCCGAGTTGACCAAAAGTCCACGCCTTAAGAAATTAATTAAAAGCCCATTGGACTTTAATTAAATTAATATTGGATATTAATCGGTCTATGAGACCCATAGCGATTAAATTTGGAATTTAAGTCGTAAAGGTTCGTTAATAAAGTGTAGTATTTAATTTGGAATTAAATCGTAGATTAGTATTAAATACATATTAAATTAGATTTAATGTTGTAGTTTAATTTAATTCAAGAATTCGTACTTTGAGTACTTTTTCGCAAAAATGAGTTTGACTCGCGCAAAATCAAATCGTGTTTGAACATTGGATAGTCATTAATTATCAGATTAATTAATTGGATTAGATTGATTGATAACATGTTTGTGTGAATACATGGTTGCGATGCATGAATAATGTATATCAGATGGATATAAGATGGGTGGGGCAATTTTAGAAATTGTTGTAATAAATTTGAGAATCGTAGAGTATTGGGTGTGATGTCAAGATGGAAGTGTCACTCCAGTCATAGTGGAGATGATGTCACGTAGGATACGGTACTAGTGCTCTTAAGTACTACAGTCATCGGGATATTATGACTAGGTCATGTATATCCGATAATAGAGACTAGTTACCAGACATCCGACATGTGCTTCGTACGAGGCAGACACGACTCCAGCCCCAGGCCTAGCACGTGACATCCGATACTGGATCGCAATACGCAATACTACGTATACTACGCCTGACATAGATTATATATTCCAGTAAGAATATTTCTGGAGAATTGGGTAGGCACGGTGCTTTGCTAGAAGCCAACCATGTCTTGTAAATCGGTAAGCACGTGGTACGAGGTACGCACGTATTCGGATAATCCGATGACCGTATTTACTGCCAACATATCCAGGGATCTCTTGGGTCGCTTCCCAAAGATTCACCGATGACAGTTGATTTAAATTAGAATTAATCTGGGATTAATTAAGAGAGAGAATTAATCAGGGATTAATTAAGATGGAGAAAATTAATCTGGGATTAATTGAGGTATTATTTAATCTGGGATTAAATGTGTTCGAAAAGAGAGAACGCGATTAATTTGGAATTAATCGATAAAATAAATTTAATAGTTAAATTTGATTTTTCTATTTAATTTATTTGTATGAGCTAAAATTAATATATCGGATATATTAAAATGAATTGGATTTCATTACGAAATTAAAGTTGGACTTTTATACGAACGAACGAATTAATTTAGAATTAATTCGTAAACGACATTCGTAATATATTTGTGAGGCATCGTTATTTAATTAAATTAGATTTAATTATTTAGCGACGAAAGTTCGTTTAATCGGATTAAACGGAACCGAGCCGCGGCAAATGTTCGTAGAGACATTTTGAGTTTTAAATTCAAAATGGTGGGGCCCACTTCACACATGTCACACATGTGAAGTGGTGGTTGGAAAGTGGTTGGCATTTATGACAAAACCACTTACTTTCCAACTACTTGGTTTAGGTGAAACCAAATTACCCCAACTACATGGTTTTGGTGAAAATGGTAAAAACCATTTAACAAAACCCTAGCTCTCTCTCTTCACACATGTGTAACACAACACTTGAAACATTTGAAAACCCTAATCCTCTCCTCCATGGGCGTGAGCTTCATCCTTGCAAATGGGCATGAGCTTCTTGTCTTCCTCTCTTTGATTTTGTGGCAAAATCAACAAAGCTAACACTTGGAGAAATCAACTAAGGTGATAGGGAAACTACTTCAAGAGTTGGAATCATCACTTAAAGCTTGGAACTAACAAAGGAAGGATCTTGGAGATCTTCAACTCAAAGCTTGGAATCAACAAAGGAATCATCTTGCGTCTTGGATCTACTTCTCAAAATTTTAAAAGCTCAAATCCATTCAATGTAAGTAATTCCGCAACTTATTTTGAATTTATGAACATGTTTTCATGCTTATTAGATCCTTGGCATGTTCTAGGAACACTAACAATGGTATCAGAGCCAATTTTAGCATGAAAATTTTAGGGTTCATGAGACTAAAATTTGGGGCTTTTGTGTTTTGAGCATGATTTCTTCAAATTGATGATTTGAGCATGCTTAGATTATGTTAACTTAGAGTTGTGCATGATTACATTTGAGAAAAATTGATTGGATCAAATTTGGACTCCCACTTAGTGTGGCCGAAAGTTACAGTGCAGTCCACTGCAGTTTTTTTATTTTTGTAACATGAAATGATGTGTTTAAATGCATGTTTAATGTTGATTGTTGGTTTATTAGATTAGAATCAAAGTCAATAATGTTTATGTTAAAATCAAAGAGCATGTTGAGCATGAAATGATGATTTTAGGATTCAATTTGTGTTGAGCATGAAATGATGTATTTTGGCTTCAATTTGTGTTGAGCATGAATTATTGAATTAAGCATGATTAATTAAGTTAATTGGTATTTTGGAAATATTGAGTTTAATTAATTAATCATGGCTAATACACTTTAATTAAAATAATTGTGATATTTAGAATATTATAATTATGTTAATAAGCCTTTAATTATGTAATGGGCTAAAAGTGTGTATTTGGGCTTAATGGGCTTGGTTTGACTAAGTTTGGTTGGTTGACTTTTGGATTGGATCCAATTGGGCCCAAAACAAATTCCATAAGGTCCAAATATATCACTTGGCCTTTTAAAGAATTTAATTGGGCCTAATGGGCCTAAATTGATTTGTTGGCAATATGGTGATTCCTATTGGGCCTTGGCATTTTGGGTTTGATCCATTATGGCCAAAGCCCATGCCTTAAGAATTAATTAAAAGCCCATTGGACTTTAATTGAAATGACCTTGGATGTTATTGGGCCTTTGAGACCCATTAAGATTGGATTTGGAATCCAAGTCTTTAAGGCTTAAAAATAAGTGTATATATTTAATTTGGAATTAAATTGGAATTAGTATTGAATACAAATAAATTGGATTTAAAGTTGTAGTTCAATATAATTCAAGAATACTTACTTTGAGTATTTATTCTGAACGAGTTTGACTCACGCAAATCAAATCGTTGTATGAACATTATATGGTCATTAATTCAAAGATTAATTAATTGGATTAAATTGATTGAATAACATGATTTGTATGAATACATGAATGTGTTGTATGAATAATGTATATCGGATGGATATTAGAAGGGCAATGGCAGTTTTGGAAATTGTTGTAATAAGTTTAGAATTTATTAAATTGGACCTACGTGTCCAGCCTTTTATCTCATTTCTCATTGTATTTCTCTTCTCACCTATTCCCCTCAATGTTAATGAGGTTTCTTTATTGTATTTTGTAATTGGGTAGAAGTTAGAATAGTTCTAGCCGGGGAGAGGAAAGGGAGTGATTTGTTCTAGGAACAATTTGTGAGATATCCATCCGCATATCATTATTAATTTATTTATTTATACGCGCTTTATTATGTATTTAGAATGCATGTTTAAGGGTGTATGATGATGAGACCTTAACAAAGATAATAAATTGGTTGCCAATTTGCACGCGAAAAACCCTCACAATATATTAAGCGTTTTTCCTTCCATTGAGTGATTCTTACTCAAGATCCAAAGTTGGCATTAGTTTTGGCCAAAGTCAAGACCTTTGTCAATTGCGGATGTGTTTGAATCATGAGAGTTTTGTTCCATATCGGTGTCTTGTCCAAGTTGTGATTTGTTGGCCAAAGTCAAGATCACTTCTTGTCCATCGACATTGATTACGAAGTTTTCCATGTCAATGGGTTCCGCTTAACTGGGATCATTAAGTTTGTTGTGCCAAAGTCAAGGCTTAGTTGATTCAGAGGAAAAGGTTAGGTAATATATTCGATATATTGGCATATATAAAATATATGTTTCGGACTTGGATGTCCACCTACTGGATCTAGGAATTGGATGGAATCCAATTGATCTTGAGATCTACCTAGTTAAATATCATACAGCTTGTTGGCCAAAGTCAAGGTTGTGTGTTATTTAACGGGATCCTAGCCCACTAGGAAACTGGGTTTCCCGAGTACTCGACAGAGGGTTAGAGGCTCGCCGAAAAATAGTGGGAGGCGAGAACTAAATTTGCAATATTCGTTTAATTACTTGCCATACGCGCTCAATCAAATATCATTCGTCAAATATATATTATTTATTAGTTGGACTAATATTTAATTGTTGTTTTAATAAACAGTTGGACTGTAATTCAAACTATTCAACTAAGGTTGATTTTATAATTGGATTATAGTAATCAATATAATTGAATTAACCAATTTAATTATAATTGATTAAATGGTTGGACTGTAGTAATCATTATAATAAATAGTACCGATCATTTATATTTGATTATATAATTGGATTATAGTAATCAATGTATATTTGATTTTAACCAATAAAAGTATACTTGATTATATAGTTGGACTATAGTAATCATTATATTAAATAGTACCTGAAATCATTGATTAAATAGTTGGACTATTAGAATCAAGTTAAACTGAAAGACTAGTGTTTAAAACATAATCCTGGGTGAAAATGTGTTTAAACGACTTTAATTTTCAAATTGGGAATAAAATTTCAGGATGGTCCTGGAAACTAATAAGTTACTTTATTTGATAAAATAACATATTAGGCCTAAGCCCAGAGTTAAGCAAATAGTAGAGCATGATCTTTGGAAGATTCATGTGATGATAACTTTAGTGCTTAATTCATTATACTTGTCATAATGACTCCTTAATTTCTTAATCAGAACTAAGGATTAGATCCTTAAAGTATGATAATGAAATTGAAGGATCTTCATAGATCTATTCTTAGATCTTAGAAGTATTAAATTGCAATAAACAACTCTTGGAGAGTTAATAACTATTCTCAAGGAGACCAAAGTCAAAGTTTGCAATAAGACAAGTAGCGCAAGGCGCATCTTACTTCGATATTCTAGAAGGCCAAGGCTTGGCCAAAGACTTCTGGAATGTGAAAAGGACAAAGGCAAAATCATTATAATCTTCTAGGAAGATAAATGACTATCCCAAGATGTCTGCCTAAATTGTGGCAAACGGGGTCATTGAAGCGTGACTACCGTATGGACAAAGCAGACATGAAGGAATTGAAGACGAGCAAGGCTCTGACTTCAAATATGTTTGTCAAACATTATGTTCACTACTAGTATTAAAATTAGATTTTGAATACTTAGTGTGGTACATAAAATATATGTATTGATGTTCAGAATCTGTTTTGAACAGGATAATGACATCATTTGAGATTAATCTGCGAATCGGAAACGGGACGACAATCACTGTTTCAACCGTAGATACCTAAGTTTAGGAACTACCCTTCGGGTATGTACTTAAATTAGGAAACTGTTAAAATATAACTAGTTTGACTAGAAATAATATCTCTATATCATGTATAACTCGTTGCGAGTATACCTTTATATTCTAGAACACTAAAGTGTTTATTTTATAAAGATGATATTGAGATAAACACATTATATGTGAACAACAGTATTTATATTTTGAATATAAATAAATCTCAAACATATAACATGACAAACAAAGTAGCTCAAACTGATTTGATCAGATAAGACTTATTTGTGGCAGTGTTGTCTGGGACACATTAAACAAGACTCGTATATCCACACTTTTGAAGAGTGGATACTAGGACGGATTTGATTTCATTCAAATGAAGTCTACGAATCTAGTTTATTAGGCAAAGTGCCTAAAACACCTTTACTTGGTAGAAGTATAATGCCACCGATCTATTAGCCCTCGTTCATAGTGACGTAAGTGGGCCCATATCTAGCTAGGCTAAATATGGAATTAAATGTTTCGTGACCTTTGCAGATGTGGCATCTCGTTATGGTTATGTGTTTCTTATGAAGCACGAATCGAAAACTTTTAGAGTTTCGACACGAAGTAGACAAATAGATCGGCTAAAGTATTAGAACATCACGGTTGACCATGATGAAAATACTTAAGCAATAAGTTTCTCATATACTTGAAAGAGTATAGTATTCTTTCAATGAGGACTCCTCCAGGAACACGTCAATTTGACGGTGTGTCCGAACGGAGAAACCGAATTTTGTTGGACATGATAAGGTTAATCATGAGTCGCTCTGAGCTACCATTTTCCTTCAAAAGGGATAAGCATTAACAGTGCAATACTTATTTTGAATAAGGTTCCATAAAAATCTGTTTGACAGATTTCATATTAGATATAAACAGGAAAGAAACTGGGTTTTCTCACTCCTGATGATTTGGGAATGCTAGGCATACGTTTGGATGATACCAAACTAGAACCCAAATTGGATAAGTGCCTAATATAATTGGTTATCCTAAGGAAACCAAAGTATAGTACTTATACAACTCACTAGAGAACAATGTAATTGTTGCTCACCATGCGGTTTTCCTAAGAGGAATACCGGTATGCAGTGGTAAGTGGGAGGATAGTAAAACTCGATGAAATCGGATAAGGTAGTAATACTGTTCAAGGCACCTAGTCCTTAATGGAACACAAACAGTTCATCAAGGATGAAACTGTACCAGTAATCTTCGAATACACAAGAACCGCGTAGGTCGGAGAGAGTCAGAAAACAACTTAGGGTATGGGTTTCTGATCTCACCTCATAAAGATGTCAGTCTTATTGAGGAATACGAACTGACTACGTATAAGGAAGTGATACAAGGTATCGACTCCCTATTATGGCAAAGTGCCATGAGTCCAAAATGGATTCCATATATAACAACTACATTTGGACACTAGTTGTTGTACCACAAGGCATTGTGCCTATTGGTACTATATAAGTCTTCAAGGAAGACATACATGGAAGGCAACATACCAACGTACTATGCTAGGCTTGTAGCGAAAAGGTATCGTTATCAACATTGTGTGATTACAACGAAATCTTTATCTGTTGCCACGTTAAATCCATTTGGATAATGCTTGCTGATTCTGCATGTTTCATTCCTGAAATATGGCAGCTGAACGTCAAAATTGCTTTCCTTAAACGGAAACCTCTTTGGAGGATGTTTACAACATCCTGACGATTTTTTCATATCAAAACTAGCAAACAAGGTTTGCAGGTTATTCGATCCATGTATGGATTGAAGTAAGCATTGGGTTCTTGGAACTATCATTTTGATGTAATCATAATGATGTATGATTTGATTCAAAACAAATATGATTCTTGTGTATATAAGGAGATTAGTGGGAGCACTGACAATGATGTCCTAAATAATGATGATATGTCATTTCTTGGAAATGATATTCCCATATTACAATCGGTGAAAGCTTGGCTTTCATGAAAATTCTCCGTAGAATTCTTGGGAGAAACAACCTTTATTTTAGGAATAAAGATCTCGGGATAGATTTAAAATTGTTAACATCTCTAAGAACTCGTACATTAAAATAAATGTACGTGACCTGGTGTCTCATATGTTTTGAGCATATGGAGTCACAAACAGGTCAATCCAAGTGATAGTCACTGGATTGATATTAAGAACATCCGTTAGTATCTTCGAGAACTAAGGATGATGTCTTATACTATGGAGATGGAAAACTTGAAGTGACTGTGATCACTGTAGCAAGTTTCCTAACCGATAAAATAACTTAAGTCGCTAAACGGTACTATACAGTTTGAATAATGGAACAGTGACCTGAAAATCTTCCAAGCGAGATACTGTTACTGAATAACAACAAATGCGGGTTATTGCTGCACCTGAGGCAGCAATAGAAGCCATCTGGGTCCATATCAAATCTAATTAGATTAGAAAAATAGTTCTGTTAGCAGCTGAGCTAGGCGTCAGCACAGGCTAAAGAATTAATGGTCTCATCAACGATCCAGATATATACTTCAACTATTCATCTGATTCGTTCGGATCATACATCGTGGCGATGCGATGATCGAATAAATCGCATCAGACGATAATCATACAAATCCGCAGACGAAAGCCTTTCCTCAGCAATTTGAGCGAACAGTACATAGTTCGGGTGTAAAACACTCGAGTGACTGGCTATAGGCCAAGTGGGAGATTGTTGGACAATTATGACCCATAACTTCACTATTTGTACATATCATGGTGTTGTTGTACAAATTAACTATGTGACAAAGAGATTGCACTCTAATCATTTGTGATTATATCACTAGATGTATAAATGATAGGAGGTCCCTATGATTAGTTCCTGGATTGAGATGATATGAGACAGTATCAGTCCTCGAAGGATTAATCATTAAATATCCCTAGTCGTAGTATTATCGAGACTGGACATCGATAATGCGGAATAGACTAGTATTACACTGTGCGTGTTATGTGAGATCATAACGGCATAGTTCTCATATATTTGGGTATAGGATACTCATGCAAGTGTAATAGGAGGTTGTGTTTTACCGATGGTACGGAAAACAGCTTCGCTCTGGATAGACCCCTCGGAATTCCATTGGTAGTATGACTATGTGTTCTATGGAAGTTCGAAATCAGGGTAGATGTATGCATCGCTAATACTTGCGACAATCGGTATGCTTTAGTTTTGGTCGTCCAGGGCTTTAATCGGTTCTGTGTATGCCAATGCTGGGTATATTGAGAATCGTAGAGTATTGGGTGTGATGTCAAGATGGAAGTGTCACTCCAGTCATAGTGGAGATGATGTCACGTAGGATACGGTATTAGTTCTCTTAAGTACTGCAGTCATCGGGATATTATGACTAGGTCATGTATATCCGATAATAGAGACTAGTTACCAGACATCCGACATGTGCTTCGTACGGGGCAGACACGACTCCAGCCCCAGGCCTAGCACGTGACATCCGATACTGGATCGCAATACGCAATACTACGTATACTACGCCTGACATAGATTATATATTCCAGTAAGAATATTTCTGGAGAATTGGGTAGGCACGATGCTTTACTAGAAGCCAACCATGTCTTGTAAATCGGTAAGCACGTGGTACGAGGTACGCACGTATTCGGATAATCCGATGACCGTATTTACTGCCAACATATCCAGGGATCTCTTGGGTCGCTTCCCAAAGATTCACCGATGACAGTTGATTTAAATTAGAATTAATCTGGGATTAATTAAGAGAGAGAATTAATCAGGGATTAATTAAGATGGAGAAAATTAATCTGGGATTAATTGAGGTATTATTTATCTGGGATTAAATGTGTTCGAAAAGAGAGAACGCGATTAATTTGGAATTAATCGATAAAATAAATTTAATAGTTAAATTTGATTTTTCTATTTAATTTATTTGTATGAGCTAAAATTAATATATCGGATATATTAAAATGAATTGGATTTCATTACGAAATTAAAGTTGGACTTTTATACGAACGAACGAATTAATTTAGAATTAATTCGTAAACGACATTCGTAATATATTTGTGAGGCATCGTTATTTAATTAAATTAGATTTAATTATTTAGCGACGAAAGTTCGTTTAATCGGATTAAACGGAACGAGCCGCGGCAAATGTTCGTAGAGACATTTTGAGTTTTAAATTCAAAATGGTGGGGCCCACTTCACACATGTCACACATATGAAGTGGTGGTTGGAAAGTGGTTGGCATTTATGACAAAACCACTTACTTTCCAACTACTTGGTTTAGGTGAAACCAAATTACCCCAACTACATGGTTTTGGTGAAAAGGGTAAAAACCCTTAAACAAACCCTAGCTCTCTCTCTTCACACATGTGTAACACAACACTTGAAACATTTGAAAACCATAGTCCTTTCCTCCATGGGCGTGAGCTTCATCCTTGCAAATGGGCGTGAGCTTCTTGTCTTCCTCTCTTTGATTTTATGGCAAAATCAACAAAGCTAGCATTTGGAGAAATCAATTAAGGTGATAGGGAAACTACTTCAAGAGTTGGAATCATCACTTAAAGCTTGGAACCAACAAAGGAAGGATCTTGGAGATCTTCAACTCAAAGCTTGGAATCAACAAAGGAAGCATCTTGCATCTTGGATCTTGGATCTTCTTCTCAAAATTTTAAAAGCTCAAATCTATTCAATGTAAGTAATTCCGCAACTTATTTGAATTATGATGACATGTTTTCATGCTTTCCTAGATCCTTGGCATGTTCTAGGAACACTAAAACCATCCGCATATCATTTTTATTTATTACACGCGTTTTATTATGTGTTTACAATGCATGTTTAAGGGTGTATGATGATGAGACCTTAACAAAGATAATAAATTGGTTGACAATTTACACACGAAAAACCCTCGCAAAAATTAAGCGTTTTTCTTTCCATTGAGTGATTCTTACTCAAGATCTAAGACTGGCATTGGCTTGTTGGCCAATGTCAAGGCCTTTTTCCGTCGAGGATGTGTTTTGAATCACGAGGCTTTTATTCCATATTGGTGTCTTGTCCAAGTTGTGGTTTGTTGGCCAAAGTCAAGTCCACTTCTTTTCCATCGACATTGATTATGAAGCTTTCCATGGTCAATGGGTTCCGCTTAACTGGGATCACTAAGTTTGTTGTGCCAAAGCCAATGCTTAGTTGATTCAGAGGAAAAAGGTTAGGTAATATATTGGATATATTGGCATATATAAGATATATGTTTCGGACTTGGATGTCCCCCTACTGGATCTAGGAATTGGATGGGATCCAATTGATCTTAGAGATCTACCTAGTTAATTATCATACAATTTGATGGCCAAAGTCAAGATTGTGTGACATTTAACGGGATCCTAGCCTCTAGGAAACACGGTTTCCCGAGTACTCGACAGAGGGTTAGAGGCTCGCTGAAAAATAGTGGGAGGCAAGAATTAAATTTGCAATATTCGTTTAATTACTTGCCATACGCGCTCATTCATAAATATCATTCGTCAATTAAATGTTAGTTGGACTAATATTTAAACGTTGTTTTTTAATTAACAGTTGGACTGTATTCAAACAATTTAATTATAATTGATTACATAGTTGGACTATAATAATCATTATAATAAATAGTACCTGAAATCGTTGATTAAATAGTTGGACTATTAGAATCAAGATAAAATTGAAAGATTGACATTTAAAACATAATCCTTGGGCAAATGTATTTAAATGGTTTAATTTTCAAAATTGGGAATAAAATTTCAGGATGGTCATGGAAAATAATAAGTTACTTTATTTGATAAAATAACATATTAGGCATAAGCCCGGAGTTAAGCAAATAGTAGAGCATGGTCTTTGGAAGATTCATGTGATGATAACTTTAGTGCTTAATCCATTTAGCTTGTCGCAGTAGACTCCTTAATTTCTTAATCAGAACTAAGGATTAGATCCTTAAAGTATTATACTGAAATTGAAGGATCTGCATAGATCTATTTTAGATCTTAGAAGTACTAAATTGCAATATAAACTCTTGGAGAGTTAATGACTGTTCTCAATGAGACAAAGTCAAAGTTTGTGATAGGGCAAGAAGTGCAAGGCTCACCTTACTTCAATATTCTAGAAGGCCTAGGCTAGGCCAAAGGCTTCTGGAGTGTTGAAAGGGCAAAGGCAAAATCGTTATAATCTTCTAGGAAGATAAAAGACATATCCCAAAATGTCTACCTAAATTGTGGCAAACGGGATCGCGGAAGCGTGACTGCTGTTTGAACAAAGTAGACATGAAGGAATTGAAGACGGTGCAAGGCTCCGACTTCAAATATGTTTGTCATAAATATGTTCACTACTAGTATTGAAATTGGATTTTAAATACTTAGTGTGGTACATAAATATGTAATGATGTTCAGAATCTGCTATGAGCAGGATACTAACTTCAGATTGAGTTTAATCTGCGAATCGAAAACGGGACGAAAGTCGCTGTTTAACCGTAGATACCTAAGTTTAGGAACTACCCTTGGGTGTGTACCTAAATTTGGAAACTGTTATAATGTAACTAGTTTGACTAGAAACATTATCTCTGTATCAGTGTATAATCTGTTGCGGATATACCTTTATATTCTAGAACACTAAAGTGTTTCATTATATAAAGATGATATTGAGATAAACACATTAGATGTGACTAACAGAATTTATATTTTGAATATAAATAAAATCTCAAACATATAACATGACAAACAAACAGCTCAAACTGATTTGATCAGAAGAAACATATTGTGGCATTGTTGTCTGGGACACAATTAAACAAGACTCGTATGTCCACACTTTTGAAGAGTGGGTACTAGGACATATTTGATTCCATTCAAATAAAGTCTACGAATCTAGTTTATTGGGCAAAGCGCCTAAAACACTATTTACTTGGTAAAAGTGCAAGTGCCACCGATCTGTTAGCCCTAGTTCATAGTGAAGCAAGTGGGCCCATGTCTAGTTAGGCTAGAGGTAGATATGAATATTTCGTGACCTTTACATATGTGGCATCTCGTTATGGTTATGCGTTTCTTTGAAACATAAATCAGAAACTTTTAGAGTTTCGACACAAAGTAGACAAACAGATCGGCTAAAGTATAAAACCGTCACGGTAAGACCGTAATGGAAAATACTTAAGCAATAAATTTCTCAATACTTGAAAGAGTATAGTATTCTTTCAATGAGGACTCCTCCCGGAACATGTCAATTTGAAAATGTGTCCGAACAGTGACTAACCGAATTATGTTAGACATGATAAGGCTAATCATGAGTCGCTCTAAGCTACCATTTTCTTCAACGGATAAGCATTAACAGTGCATAACTTATTTTGAATAAGGTTCCATAAAATCTGTTTGACAGACTTCATATTAGATATGAACAGGAAAGAAACCAGGTTTCTCATTCCTAAAGATTTGGGATGCTAGGCATGTGTTTGGATGATACCAAACTAAAACCCAAATCAGATAAGTGTCAATTATTGGTTATCCTAGGGATACCAAAGTATAGTACTCATACATCTCACAAGAGAACAATGTTATTGTTGCTCGCCATGCGGTTTTCCTAAGAGGAATACCGATATGTAGTGGTAAGTGGGAGGATAGTAAAACTCGATGAAAATCGGAGTAATACTATTCAAAGCACCGAATCTTAATGGAACACAAATAGTTCATCAAGGATGAAACTATACCAGTAATCTTCGAATACACAAGAACCGCGTAGGTCGGAGAGAGTCATAAGACAACCTGGGGTATGGGTTTCTGATCTCACCTCGTAAAGATGTCAATCTTATTGAGGAATACCAACTGACTACATATGAGGAAGTGATACAAGGTATCGACTCCCTATTATGGCAAAGTGCCATGAGTCCGAAATGGATTCCATGTATAACAATATTTTTGGACAATAGTTGTTGCACCGCAAGGCATTGTGCCTATTGGTACTATATAAGTCTTCAAGGAAGACATACATGGATGGCAATATACCAACGTACTAAGCTAGGCTTGTAGCGGAAAGGTATCGTTATCAATATTGTGTTGTTATACAAATTATGACCCATAGCGTCACTATTTGTACAGATCATGGTGTTGTTATACAAATTAACTATGTGACAAAGGAGATTTCTCTCTTACCATTTATGATTAGATCACCATGATGTACATACTTCGATATTCATCTGATTCGTTCGGATCATACATCATGGCGATGTGATGATTGTATAAATCGCATAAGACGATAATCATGTAAATCCGCTAATGAAAGCCTTTTCTCAGCAGTTTGAGCTAACCGTACATAGTTCGGGTGTCAGACATTCGAGTGACTGGCTATAGGCCAAGTGGGAGATTGTTGGACAATTATGACCCATAGCGTCACTATTTATATAGATCATGGTGTTGTTGTACAAATTAACTATGTGACAAATGAGATTTCTCTCTTATCATTTGTGATTAGATCACCATTATGTATAAATGATAGAAGGTCCCTGTGATTTGTTCCTGGATTGAGAAGATATGAGACAATATCAATCCATTAAGGATAAATCATTAAATATCCTTAGTCATAGTATTATCGAGATTGGACATCGATAAATGCGTAAAAGACTAGTATTACACTTCTGCGCGTTGTGAGGGCACGACGACATAGTTATCATATATTTGGGTATAGGATACTCATGCAAGTGTAATAGGAGGTTGTGTTTCACCGATGGTACGGGAAACAGCTTCGCTCTGGATAGACCCCCTCGGAATTCCATTGGTAGTATTAGTATGTGTCTATGGAAGTCCGAAATCAGGGTAGGTGTATTTGGTCTTAACCTGAGACTTGCACCGCTAATACTTGTGACAATCAATATACTTTGGTTTTGGTCGTCCAGGGCTTTAACAGGTTCTGTGTACGCCTCTTCTGGGTATATTGAGAATCGTATTGTGTTGGGTGTGATGTCAAGACGGAAGTATCACTCCAGTCATATGGAGATGATGATCGCGTAGGGATACATAACGGGTTCTCTAAATGGTTGCAACCATCGGGATAATATGACTTGGTCATGATTATCCGATAATAAAGAGACTAGTTGCTAGTAATCCGATATATGCTTCGTACGCAGCAGACACTGTACCAGCCCCAGGCCTTGCATGTGATCATCTGATACTGGATCGAAATACGCAATACTACGTATACTACGCCTGATATAGATCACTTATTCCTGTAAGCATGTTTCTGGAGAATTGGGTAGGCATGGCGCTTTGCTAGAAGCCAACCTTGTCTTGTAAATCGGTACAAACGTAGTACTAGGTACTTATGTGTTCGGATAGTCTGACGACCGAATTTACTGCCAACATATCCGGGGATCTCATGGGTCGCTTCCCGAAGATTCACCGATGACGTATGACTCACACTTTATTAATCTGGGATTAATTAGATGAGAGAGAGAAAATTAATCTGGGATTAATTGCAGAGATATTTTATTCCAGGGATAAAATATCATTTTATGAGAGATAACGATTAATTTGGGATTAATCGATAAAATAATATATTCGATATATTATACGAAATTGGATTTCGACGCGGAATTAAAATTAGATTTTAATTCGGACGAACGAGTTAATTTAGAATTAATTCGGACGCGACGTGAATAGTGATTTCGATAGGCATAATCATTTAATTACGTCACAACGGAAAATTCGTTAATTTGGAATTAGCAAACCCGAGCCCGAGATTATTTGCGAGCAAATTCGCATTTCGAATTCGAGTGCGGCACGCAAGTCAAATCAAGAGTCAAATCATTAGTCGCATCAAGCGTCAAATCATTAGTCACTTTGAGTGATGTGACAACTTGTCACTTGATTTGATTGATTGATAGATTGATGGTGGTAGTTGGCAAGCATTTAAGGCTTGACTTTTTGAAAATCGAAAAGTGGTATATGTTTAATTAATTTTGGAAATCAATTAGGAAATACACAACTCTCTCTCTCAAAAAAAAATCATCATCTCTCTCACGCTCATGGAAGGGCCATTTTTCTTCTGTTTTTTTGCTGGGCAAAACCGAGAATGACGGGAAGCAAAGTGTGGTATTTTGTGGCAAAAATATCAAGAGCTAGCACTCTAAGAGACATGCGAAGGTGATAGGGAAGTCCACCCATGAGCTTGGAATCACCATGACAAAGCTTGGAGCTTGGAAGATGATCCAAAATCGAAAATGGAGGAGCAAGGGACTGCTCACTGCCGAATGCACCAATGAGGCATAAATAAATTGTTGTTTTTCAACGCATCGCTCAACCGATCATTGTGAGTATTCCGCAACTCCGTGATGTATTCGCATGTTTATTTTATGTTTATTATTCGATCCTCGGGACCGTAGAACTCCAACAGCTTCACTTTAAAATATTTCGAACTATTTCCCAAAATATATACTCTGATTTTCGATTACCTTCGTGTTCTAAATCCTTAACTTTAATTCAAAAATCTTCCCGCACTGATCCAAAAAAAACTCGAGATATTACAGATATCATATAACGACTTAAATAAGTTAGAAACACTGTGAAACTTTTACGAAATTATTTTTCCATAAAATAGTATAAAATGCGTTTTCGGTCGAACCGACCGACTAATGCACATGGGGATTACCTAGGTCAGCCCCTAAAATATTTGGACAGTTCTTGGGCTGCCCGAACAGTGTCCAGTTCACTGTTTGGGCAGCCGTTACCCGGTAATGCTGTTTTTCACCATTTTCGCGTATTTTTACTCCAAAATAATTTCCGATAAATATTTTTCGACAATTAAAATAAACCAATTTATTCTAATTACTCAATTAATAAAAACTGAATTTTATCTGAAAAATCAGATTTACCATTAATTGCTGTGAGACCCCAAAGTTTTGTAAATTAATCATTTTGGTACTTAAAATGTCAAATACATATTTAATTGATTCCAAATCAATCCCAAAATAATTTATACATAATTTGCAACAAAACTAGAAACTTTTCCAGATTTCCGAAACTGCCCAGATTTTTCCATAATTACCGAAACAGCCCACAAATTTTATTAATTACAATTTGGCCCAATTTGTTCAAAACACATCAAGATCAAATCCAATCAATCCCAAATTTGACATACATCAAATATACATCAAATTATAACATATATGTGAAAGGCCCCAAAATTGGAATACGTTTAGAACCCTAATTTCATAAATTAGTCCAATTACATAATTTACATTAAATTGAATTAATTCAACACTTTAATCATTCAATTACCAAACCAATCAAGTCTCACCATCATGAAATTAATCAAGAACAATTCTAGGTTAATTATGAATGGCTAATCAACTCTAGAATGACAACTTTATTTTCTAATTAATCTATTAAGCTTAATTACACTAATAAGCTTATAAATTATTTATACATGCATGAACACATCCAACAAGCTTCCAACAAATTTAATTACAAACTCAAAGAGTAGAGATATCAACTTAGCAACACAAATTGAAGCTAATTGAAAAAAATTTCATGTTGAAGGAAGTTGAGGAATACTTACCAATTTTCCAAGAATGCTTAAGTTTTCCTTCAAAATGCTCTTAACTCTCTTTGTAATTGTTCTATGAAACTTGCGTATGCTCACTGGAAAAAAATTGAAACCGAACCATTTTGTATCCCTTTTTTTTCATAATGGCCAAAAAACATCAAACAAAAATAATAACAATTTATTTCAATTTGTTTAATTTTCATTAGTCCACCTTTTATTTACTTTAATAAAGCAAATCAAAAAGTGTTCCAATGGTATTAAGCCATTTTCCAACTTTAATAAAGCAAATCATTACAAAAGATATTTATTTTTTTAATTGATTTAATTATTTAACAATTAAATAATTAAATACAAAAATCTTAAACATATGTATTATATTTAAATTAAATATCTCAAATACATATATTAATGATATATGTCAAATATCACAATTTGATATTTAATTTATGTGTATTTAATAAAATCAAGTATTAAATACAAATACACATTAATTCGGAATTGACCGTTAGCTCCCGATTGCATGTATTTTTCCTTTTACCATTAAATGAATTATAAATAATTAGTATTATTCATAACAATTGCCCTAATGTTTTACGAGTATATTTCATTAGTGAGGCTCTCTAAATTCAGGCATATCCGGAATGAAATCCAATTTCGTGTCCATAATTCACCCACCCTTAAATTATGATGACCACAGATAATCGAGGTCATTGCATACGTATAATCCCTCCGTCACAGATATTCGGATTATCCCAGAGATATAGATATAAACTTCAAATCTCTATATGAATAATCTCGTCGATGTATCTATTATCAATCTCTAAATAATATTTGGAATTCACTTCTAAAGTATACTATGATCATAGATTTAACAGATTGCTAATCAATTATGGACTACCTATGCTCTGTACACAGAACTGACGGATCCTTTCTTGATACTCACATGATATCATGAGCATGAGTCCATACCCAACGATCAAGCAGAGATCTGATCTAAATAGATCGATGATGTGACTGCCATCTAAGTGTGGAGGATAACTCATATATCCACAGTGGTATCTCAAGTCAAAGAATCACTATGCTACTCAACCCGAGAAGATTCTTATTGACGTTGGTGTACCATCTATTAGGAAATCTTCGATGAGTCATTCAATGTTTAACACCTACACGTCTATACGAGTCTCCCAAGACTCATGGTTCATTGGGATAAACCATCGGACCAAATCTGATATACGACATGTACTGGTCTCAGCGGATTTTACTAACTGACCCGTGTCAGTAAATCTTGACCACGAACTTAATTTAAGGATATACAACTTATAGTGATATTTCCCAATGTCAATTACAAACTATGTTGTAACTGCGCAATACGTTGAAAATCTCGGGGTCTTTGTCTAATATATATACATATCACTAAAGTAGATTTAGTTTCAATCTAATCGAAATTAGATTGAATATTTAAATAAAAGACAAGAGGTGCTACCATTTAAATTAGTAATATTATGGGAAAAAAATGTATTACTCGTATTCATAAATCGGACATAAATACGATCTGGATTGGCGCTCGGAGCACTAACCCTAACATATCAGCCAATGTAGACTGGCAAACTGGTCTCCGGTAGAAAAGTTAGGGCATTTTTCTCTTTCACTATATATGAAGCCCCAGATTTATTTTTGTTATGTCACAACACCTTCATACATTTCTAACAAGTAAAAACAGAAAGTTTACAAAACCTTCTTTATCATACACTATCATACTCAAACTCACACACTACATCTTCATTATCATTTATAATGAGCTTAGATTTCTTAAGTTAATAACTCACACTAAATCTTCATTATTTTTGTGATTACCCAAGTTATTCCTTAAACTTCCATTATCAAACACTTGTGGTTGGGAATGCCTTTGTTGAGTGGGTATACTCAAAAGGGAAATTCGTAAAAGGTTGTAATTGAGCCTAGGAACAAAACTCATAATAAGGGTTTGAGAAATAGCCATTAAAAAACTCATGTGTAAAGGTTTGGAGTGAACCTAAGGGACAAGATTCTTGGTTGCGAGTGAGTCATGGAAAACTCGGTGTAAGTTATGGATTCAACTTAGTAGAAAGTTTCAAGCGCTACTTGGGGGTGTGGACATAGGCATTGTTGGCTGAACCACTATAAATACACTGTCAATTTTTTCTATCCCCAAACTGCTTTAAATTATCGCAAGTTTATTTTATATTTACATATTATTTTGTGACTTGCATATTAGTAATAAATTGTGATTGAGAAATTGATTAATAATCTTAATTGGTAAAGTTACTAGCTTAGTAGTAGGGGTGTGCATCGGTCGGTTAGGTCGGTTAATCCTTAATTTTTTAACCGAATCGAAATCATTTAGTTAAGTAAATGTGTAACTGATTTAACCATATGATGAAACTGTTAGTGTCCTACACATGCCCAAGGTCTCTAAACAATGATTTGTGTGTGAATAATACAAGTAGAGTTGCGAAAATACTCACATTGAACGGATGAGAAAATTCAAAACTTTCTTTGTTGTTGAAGCTCCAAGATTTTTTATTGAGTTCCAAACTCTTGGGTGAGTCTCCGTAACACCTTAATTTGACTCCTTTAAGTGCTAGCTTGAATAAAAATTGAAGCAAAATTTGCCCTCCAAGAGAAACAAAATTCGGCCAAGAGAGGAAGTGAGGAAGATAGTGAATAGTAAGTCAAACTTGCTTTTTATGTTGTTTTAAAATGCCACATTTAATAAGCCCAACAACTTTCATCAAGTGTCAAACCATTTATGTAAGTAAAGTGGGTCACACCACTTTAAATTCCAAATTTAGTTGGCTTACACAACACACTTTGGTCCCAGATTCGTTTAATCCGATTAAACAAATATTTCGTCGCTAAATAATTAAATCTAATTTAATTAAATAATTATGACTCGCAAAATTATTACGAAAGTCGCTCACGAATTAATTCCAAATTAATTCGTTCGCTTGAATTAAAATCCAATTTTAATTCCGTTTTGAAATCTAATTTCAATTAATATATCTGATATATTATTTTAGCCCAAATAAATAAATTAAATAGAAAAATTCAATTTAACTATTAAATTTATTTTACCTATTAATTCTAAATTAATCGCATTCTCTCTTCTAGATGAATTTAATCCCGGATAAATTATTGCCGCAATTAATCCCAGATTAATTTTCTCTCTCATAATTAATCCTAGATTAATTCTGTTCGAGTCAAATATCATTGGTGAATCTTTGGGAAGCGACCCAAGAGATCCATGGATATGTTGGCAGTAAATACGGTTGTCGGACTATCTGACACGTGCGTCCCCCCTACCACGTTCTCATCGATTTACAAGACATGGTTGGCTTCTAGCAAAGCACCGTGCCTACCAAATTCTCCATAAATATTCAACGAAGAATATATAATATGTATCAGGCGTAGTATACAATGTATTGCGTAATACGATCCAGTATCGGATGCACATTCTAGGCCTAGGGCTGGAATTGTGTCTGCCCCGTACGAAGCATATATCGGATCACTAGCAACTAGTCTCTGTAATCGGATAATCATGACCTAGTCATACTATCCCGATAGCTTTAGCATTTAAGAGTACTAATTCTGTATCCTGCGTGATCATCATCTCCATATGACTGAAGTGATACTTCCATCTTGACATCACACCCAATACACTACGATTCTCAGTAAACCAGAAGAGGCATACACAGAACCTGTTAAAGCTCCGGACGACCAAAACCAAAACGTACTGATTGTCGCAAGTATTAGCGATGCAAGTCTCAGGTTAAGACCACATATACCTACCGTGATTCGAATTCCCATAGACACATAGTCATACTACCAATGGAACTCCGAAGGGTCTATCCAGAGCGAAGCTGTTCCCGGTCCAACGGCTAACAAAACCTCATATCACACTTGCATAAGTATCCAATACTTAAATATATGAGAACTATGTCGTTAAGCTTTCATAACGCGCACAAGTGTAATACTAGTCTATTCCGCATTATCGATGTCCAGTCTCGATAATACTACGACTAGGGATATTTAATGATTAAACCTTTCGTGGATTAATACTGTCTCATATCTTATTAATCCGGTACTAATCATATGGACTTTTATCATTTATATATCAAAGTAATCCAATTATAAAATGATAAAAGAATAATTTTCTTTGTCACATTGTTAATTTGTACAAAAACACAATGTCTTTTATAAATAGTGATGCTATGGGTCATAATTGTCCAACAGACAAATAACCATTAACCAACTTAACCATTATTTTACGGTCGATTTTGGTTAATTCGGTTATTAACCAGTCCAGAATCTCCATAAATAACAATCCATATTAACACATTAATACAAATTTAAATTCATCAAAAAGATAAACATATATGTGTTTAACATTAGAAGATAAATTTAAATTCATCAAAAACAGTTTACAACTACACTCAGAAGGGGCAGAAGGTAAAATTTTAATTTCATTTTAATTAAAAATATATATAAAGTCAAATTATGATTTGTAATCGGTTAATTAGTCGGTTCGGTTATACAAATCTCATAACCATAACCGAACCGTAAAATCGAAAAAATTAAAAATCTTAACCGAAAAACCGATTTAATCATAATAACCGAACCATTATAAAAAAAATGGGTCGGAACGGTTCAGTTAATCGGTTAAAACCGATTAATGCACACTCCTACTTAGTAGTATAAAATCGATAAGAATTTTTATTTCCGCAATATTAGACTATTACTCAATTCAACCCCATCTCCCCACTTGGGTATAGAGAATTGTTTGTTTGTTTTGTGTTTGCAGGTAATTTCAACACCCATATCTCAAGTAAGGTAAATCATTAAAAGAATTGGTGGAGCCAGCATGTAGCATGTGCAAAAACTGTTTAAAAACTACTTTATTAAGTCCTAGAGGCCAAGAAATTAAAATACCGACATTAATTATTGTTTAAATGTATTTGGTGCCTAATCGTAGACCCGGCCGGTGGTTCGGTTCCGGTTCGGAACCGAACCGAACCGGCCGATTTCTGGTTCCACAAGTGTGGAACCCGAACCGAACCGGTTAATTCTGGTTCGGTTTCGGTTCCACACTTAAGTGGAACCGGAACCTTGAACCGAACTGGTTAATTCCGGTTCCGGTTCGGTTCTGAACTTTTTTTTTTAAATTTCGAAAATAAATTAAAATAAATGAGATTAATTTTATAAATAAATAAAATTATTACATTGAAGAGCTTGAGCTTAAATTTTTAAAAATTTAAGTTGCCTACGTATCCTCCAGTGGTGAGAGGAATCAAAGCTCACGTAGTTCCATTACAATTTTAAGATATTTCCCCTTTGTAAATTTACAATTTTACAATTATCAATCATCATTATCAGTTGATCTTTCAGCTCCGGTTCCGCTTTCACTTGTTGTTGCAGATGCATTATCGAACAAATCTTCAAAATCATCGGGGGCATCTTCTTGTTGTCTCGGATCAGCTCGAGTCTAATCATCCACACAAGCTATTGCTTCTAGAGTGCTTAGATGTAATGAAGATCGTCTAGCTTCCAATATATTGCCTCCCAAGCTGAAGGCTTGCTTAACCGCAACGGTGGAAATAGGTGCTGCCAATATCTCTTTAGCAATAATTGATAAAACATGATATATATTTTGATGTCGGTTCCACCAGTCAAGGATTTTAAAATTTTTACTAACTAAACTTTCAGTAGGAAACTCGAAATTTGTAGATAAATAATTATCTAATTCGGGGTTATTAGTTGTCGTATCCCTAGCTTTTTTATTTCGTTGCAATAACCAACGATCCCCTGCGCTAAGTCTTGTTTGAATTATCGGGTCGTTACTACTAGATTCACCTAATGTTCCTAAGTTATATCTTACAATATAATCATTAAATAACTCAATTAAATCATTTCTTAATTTCGTCATTATTCTTGTAATATTAATTTCTTCTAATATTCCTAAATAACCATAGTAAGCTTGTAAAGCACCATTCAAACTTTCTAATTTAGATCTAGGATCAAAAACAGCAGCAATAAGATAAAATAAATGAATGTCTCTAAAATAATTCAACTATTTTACCTTCATAACAGTAATGGCTTCTAACAAAACAATATCATTATGATTGCTACTTTCAGCATGTTCATCGAGAGCACCAACAATATTCAAACTTTCAAGAAGAAATAAATGTACTGTTGGATAATAAACAACGCTAAAAGTTAAAGTAGCTTCATTAAAAACTTTTAAATTATCTAAAATATTTTCACAAATATCCCATTGACTAGGATAAAGTGTGACATTTTGAACATGTTGAGAAAAAAACTACATAATGCATCTTTGTATTGAAATGCTTGACATAAAATAAAATAAGTTGAATTCCAACGTGTTGGAACATCTCTTGAAAATTTAATCGGTTTAATACCATTTATTTTACAAAACTTCGTCCATTCTGTCCTAACTTAAGAATATGACCAAATACAATTTAGTGTCGTCTTAATAGGATCAATGAAAGGTGATAATAATTTCAGACCATCTTGAACACATATTTTAAGGACATGACATGTACAATGAATATGAAAAAATCGACCCCCTAAATTTGGTTCACATAAGGATTTTAAATCATTGATGGATGCAGTATTTGCAGATGCATTATCAAATCCAAATGTTAAAATTTTATCTACTAAACCATATTCATCAAAAATTACCTTCATCATTCTATAAATATTTTGTGCAGTATGTTGGTCATCAAAAACTCTAAATGCAATAAGTCGTTTTTGCATGGTAAATGATGCATCAATCCAATGACAAGTCACACTCATGTATGAGTGTGTTTGCCAATGGTAACTCTAAATATCAGAACATATAGAAATAAGACCTTTTATCTCTTTAAATATGTCATTTAAAATAATTTTACCATCTTTATATAATTTAAAAATATGACGTTTTGTTGTGTTTCGAGTCATTCTACATGCATAAGGATTTAAAACATTATGCACGTAATTAGTAAAATGAAGTTTTTCACCAAAACTTAAAGAAAAATGTGCCATACAAGTTAATTTCGTAAATTCTTCTTTATTTTTTGCATCAGAATATTTAAATAAATCTACAGCACTCGTACCTCTACTAGATGAGGCGTACCTGGCCATTTGAGTTTGCATCGTATCAATTCCAAGTTCAACCGGATGATGTCTTTCCAGGTGCTTGATCATATTGTCGTATCCACCAGAAAATTTGTAGGTAACCACACAATAGTTGCAAATTGCTTGTTGTGTATTATCTTCTAGGCGTTCTAAATGAAAATGAATTTTGAAAACATCTGTGGAACGAGCCTTAACTTCTCTTCTCCGTGATTATGCACCGACACTAGGGTCGCTCTCTTAGGTTGGCATATTTGACATTATGTTCTCAGATGAGTTTGTCATTTTTCATTTGAGAAATCAGGAAGAAAAATAAGAAAATTGACTAATTGCGAATGATAATAACTAATTGAATTGAGATTGAGAATAAGAGAATTGTATGAATTGAGATTGAGAATAAGAGAATTGTAGGAAATGAGAGAGTTGAGAATTTGGCGTTTTGAAATAATGAAACATGAATCCTATTTATAGAGTTTTAGGATTTTTTTGATACAAAAAATGCCCCTAAATATAACCGTTTTATTACCATTATTAGGGAAATATTAGTAATTTATAATTTTTTTTTATAACAGTTTTTTTTTAATATTGAGGGCGTTGGCTCCCTGCCCTCCCCCAACGGCTACTAGCCGTTGTGGTTTAGGGTTCCAATCAGAATCGTTTCGGTTCCGGTTGGAACCATAGAACCGGTTCGGATTGGAGTCGAACCCCAACCGAACCGGTCGGTCACGGTTCCGGTTCGGTTCCGGTTCCGAACAGAAACCGTGGCCGGGTCTACCTAATCATGTGGCTTTTTTAAGGCAATTGGGGGTGGGGGCGAAATTCAAGTTTATTTTTTACTCTTGTCTTCCCAAGATTCAAACCCCCATGATAAATTGAATAGATTTATTTAAAATATTATATTTGTTTCGATTATATTATTCATGAATATGACATATGTGATAAACGGGTATAAATTATTAATCATGTCATATCTCAATCCCGAAATTTTTTGTTCTATCCACAATGTGACTTATATTATCACCTATAATTTCCTTGAGTTAATGTTCAAAACGGATTTATTTGAAGATATACAAAGATTTGCATAAGAAGTAACATTATTCAACAATGATGATTACATACTCAACAATGACAAAGCCCATCGGCTACAACCGGGAAATTCATTTGATCGTTTGCACATAAAAGAACAATGTTACTTAAATGGCAACAGGAACGGCACAAAGGAACTGAGCTTTAACAATGTTACTTAAATGGCAACAGGAACGGCACGAAGGGGCTGAGCTTTCTGTAAGGTGAGGCCAAATTTTTCTTCCATATCCATAACCTCATCTTCAAGCTTCCAATCAAAGGAATTAATAAGTGAACCCAACATCATATATAACATTCTATTCGCCAACGGCAAACCAGGACAAATTCGCCGACCGGCACCGAACGGTATTAGCTCAAAATTGCGGCCTTTGACGTCAAGATCTGACCCCAAGAACCTCTCAGGAATAAAAGAGTGTGGGTTATCCCAAATGCTAGCATCTCTTCCTATAGCCCATGCATTGACTAAAATTTGAGCACCCTTTGGCATTGTGAAGCCGGCGACTTCTGTGTCTGCTGAGGCTTTGCGGGGAAGTAATAAGGGAACTGCCGGGTGCAACCTGAAGGTTTCTTTGACTACTGCTTGTAGATAAGGTAACCGAGAGATGTCTAATTCCTCAACAGGATTGCCTTTCCCAATCATTTGTTCCAACTCTAGTTGGGTTTTCAATAAAACCTCTGGGTTACGTAACAGTTCTGTCATTGCCCATTCCAACGTGTTCGAAGTTGTATCAGTCCCCGCAACAAACAAAACCTGTTAAATTTAATTGTTGAACTCATCACTAATAACTCGAACAAATGCATATATATAACTTGTAATTTGAACAAATATTTACCAGAAACAAATGTTTGAATTCACTGCTATCAATCTCCACACTCTTGTCTTCACTAATATTGAGGAGAATATCTAACATATCTTTAGATTCAGTGAAACCATGTTCTTGTCTTTGCTTCAATCGTTGATCTATCAAACGATCAAACACCTCCAACATCTTGCCAAAATAATTTGTCATGCGTCGCCTTATGCCCTGCGGGTCAATTTTTTTAAGCACAGGAAAATAATCTGACAAGTTAGGCTTTCCAGCTTCAACCATAATACCCCAAACAATATCCTTGAACTCTCGCGCAGTATCTGAAGTGGGATCAGCCAAATCAATAGAAAAAATTGTGTTGGATAACAAATTAAGTGTAGTATTGAAAGCAGCTTGGCCAATGTCTATGGCTGTACCGGAACGGCAATTTTCTTGAACACATGTAAGAAGATATTGGATTTTCTTGCGCCTGAGGTGTTGATTGGCATCAAGTTTTTGAATAGAGAAAATATGTGAGTTGCAAATTTTTCGAAGATTTTTCCACCGTGACTCCACAGGCAGCCAGGGCATTCCGAATTCATGATGCCCGTGGGAAAAGATTGCGTCAGGAACTGTTCGATTACAAAAAGATTTGTCTTGATTCTGTAGGATTTCTTTGGCCATGGTTGCTGAAGAAATGACTACTGTGGTCACCTGGCCAAATTTGAGACTCATTATGGAGCCATGAATCTCCGCAAGCTTGGCTAGTGACTTATGAGGTTTGTCACCAAGTTCCAGGAGGTTTCCGATGACCGGATAAGGCGTCGGTCCTGGTGGAAGCTGTCTGGATCCTGCTTTGCGTCCTCTGGAGAAGGAATTTAAAGCAATGACCAAAACCCATGTGAATATAAGCCCCAGTATGCAGCTTAACATGTCCATCTCTTTCGCTTTATTTGAAGCCGAGTGTTACTTAGTGTAATTGCTTTAAGGCGGAAGGTGTAACACTTTAGTATTATCTTCAACTATTTATGGTCATGACAGCCACGATTATTCAACAAACGAGCAATGTAATTTAATCATGGATCCGAAATCACCGATCAAATTCCATCATTATTTTATAACATCTTTGAAAATTATTAATAAATTTATCAGCGGTCCATTCTAAAGTTTTTAAAATGAATATTTTATATCAAAAAATTAATAATTGTGAATATTTTACACGGAAAGACTAATTATGAAAAAAAGATATTTTAATCTTTAAAAAAATAGTAAATTGAGTGGAAAATGTCTGTTTTTTTTTAAAAAAAATTAAGAAAAACCAAATGTTTTTTGAATTTTCGCTAAAGATGATTTCCCTAATATCTATGACTGTCTAGGCCTTGTGAGTACATGTGATGGCTGCTCGACCCAAGGCTGTGTCACTTTCGTCTTGATCTTAGTTATTATTTTCGCTTGCAACAAGTATCGAAGACGTTTATGAGTAGGCGGAGATTGCTTTTCGGATTCGTTCACTTCTTTTATTGGTCATTTTGTTTTGTTTTACAAACTCAAATTGATATGCGCTACTTGAGGAGTAATTCTTGGTGAAACCAGATATCGATGAAGTGGTCAAATTAATTAATCGATAAAATAAGGACATGTGTAATATTACTTAATTCGGTTAATCAAAAATTATATGGCAAGTGTACCGATTGAAAGATAGTATATTAAAATAAGCACGGATTTTGGGTTCTCAAAGGGATTAACTAACTCCAAATTCCTATTTAAATCAATTAAACTTGTAGTCACAAAATTGTAAGAGATGGAAAATTTGATTAATTTGAAAAGTAAAAGTAACAATATAATGGAAATAACAACATAATAGAATTGAAATGAAGAGACTGAATATTAATACATTTGACTTCACTGTAACTCATTAAGCTCTATAAAATTTATAAGGTATAATTATACATACTATAATTTATATTAGTTATTGATGCATGTTAGACATTCATGATATTAATGATATGACGCTAACTCAAATTTTATATGATATCTACCCAACTTGCATCACATTAATTTAAATAATATGGTAATCAAACATCAAATTTACATAATTAATCAATTTTGCAACAATAGAGAAAATTTTGAAATTAACTGCCCATAGTAAAGAAATTACTTACATATGGTTGAGTTATGAAAAAAGAGAAAGATAGAACAAGAATACCTACCTCCAAGTAGCTGGCTGTCGGTGCATTTTTGTTGCCACAAAAAACACGAGGTATTTTGTGTCTTTCACGTGAATGTTTACAATGCCGATGAATGGCACGTGTATATATATGTATATGTTTATGTATATGTATATGTATATGTATATATACACATATATACATACAGATATATATACACACATATATATATGATCTAATTTGATTAGTGAAAATTAAATCTGGTTTAGTCATGTATATATTAGATAAAGACCCGGAAATTTATAACGTAGTGCGCAGTTACAACATAAGTTGTAATTGACAATGGGAAACGTCACTATAAGTTGTATTTTCTCAAGTAAAATTCATGGTCAAGATTTACTGACACAGGTCGGTTAGTAAAATCCATGAGACCAGTACATGTCATTTATCAAGACTTGGTCTGATGGTTTATCCCAATGAGTCATGAGTCTTCGGAGACTCGTATAGACATATAGGTGTTTATATGATAAACACTGAACGACTCACCAAAGATTTCTTAATAGATGGTACACCAACGTCAATAGGAATCTTATCGAGTCAAGTAGCATAATGGTCCTTAGACTTGAGATACCACGGTGGATATATGAGTTATCCTCCACACTTTGATGACAGTCACGTCAACGATCTATTTAAGTCAGACATCCGCCTGTTCGTTGGGTATTGACTCATGCTCATGATATCCAGTGTGTATCAAGATAAAATCTGTCAGTCTTGTGTACAGGACATAGGTATCCTGCACGTGTTTACGATCCATTAAATCCATGACAGTGGTACACTGTGGAAGCGAGTTCCGAATGTTATTTATAGATCGTAAATTTGTAAATCGACTATATTATATCTTAGGGATTTGATGTTCTCATCTATATCGCTGGTATAATATGGATAGCCTGTGACAAGGATTATACGTATGCAATGATCTCGACTTGCATAGTTCAGCGAAATAATCCTTAGTCGTCATAATTTACGAGTGAGTGAATTATGGACACAAAATTTTATTTCATGACGGATGTACCTGAACTTAAAGAGTCTCACAATATAAAGTGTACTCGTTAAGCACTTGGGCAACACGTTATAAATAATACTGATTATTCATAATATTTTATCGGATTAAATTAGTTAATTCAAATCGTTTAATCGGTAAATGAAAATTGACATGTCGGGGTAATTTTGATCGTTCTAATGTGTATTTGTATTTGATACATGATTAGATTAGATACCAATAATTGATAAAATATTTGATGACACATGTTAGTAATAATTATTATCTTGTTTTGACTTTTATTATTTACTTTACATGTGTAAATGTTGGCTCTTTTATTTAATAAATATTAAGGTTATATTTGGTTAAATAAAATATCATGTGTCACACTTTTTATCAAGCCTTTTTGATTAATTTAAAATTTATTTTTTATTTGACCTTTTTACCCCCAACTAACACCACTTCCATGAATAAAAAGGAAAAATGTTTTCTCTTTCTCCATGGGTTGATGAAGCATGATTTTTTCCATTAGAAAGGGCTTCAAAAATTATGTTTTGAGAGACAAAAGGAAAGACATGAGGTAATCTTTAATATCATTAAGCTTTGAAAGTTTGTTTCTTATTCTTGAGCTACTTGAAATGTTCTAGGTTTCTTTTGGTTTCTTAAATTTTGGAATTTCTAATTTGGATGATGGATTGAGTGACTTTGAGCATGTGTAGATAATTAGTGTAATTTATGTTCAATTTATTATTGGAAAACTTGGTTGCCATTCTAGAGTGTAATGGACACTCTTGTTATGCCTAGAATAATTCTAGAGTTCTTCATTGGTGGTGACTTTGATTTAGTGTAAGATTAATTTGATTAGTCTTGAGAAAATTGGATTTAAAATATGAAAAATGAGAATTTTTGCTCACTATTTTAGACTTGAAAATTCTGGAAATTTAGTGATGAAAATATGTCATTTGGATGTGTATTGAGAGTTAGGATAATTTCTGAAAATTATTTCGGAGTGAAAATAAGTGAAAACGATGAAAAACAGCGTTACCAGATGAGTTTTTAGCTTACCGGATAATGACTGCCAAAACAGTGAATTAATCACTATTTAGGTATCCCATGAACTGCCCAAATACCATTGGGGCTGACCTAAAAGCCCTCGTTGTAACGACCGATAGTTTTTACTACTGCATACAGTGGTACTGTTACGTACAGGACGAAGGCACATAATAATAAATTATGTTGAGACTCAAATATACTCATGGAATGACTTTGGGGACAATCGGTAAATCCCTCAAAGTCCCAGGACGAGATTGTACAATGTTTCCCTTTGGATAGCCCGTGGTATTTGAGGCATAACATTTTCATACGAACTCTAAATTTTATGAATTTTATATTATCGGAAAGCTGAGATCGAGACCTACAACTTTCGCGTTGTACATTTTTCCAAAATCAGACCGAAAATAGGTCAAAATGCAAGTCAAAATTCGGATGAATAGTGATTTCGGGGTCAAATAGAAAAATCTCAAACTTTCTCCATCCTTCCACACTTTTCTCCATATTTCCAAATATCAAAAAGGGCCTGGTATATAAGAGCACACTATTCACAAATACCCAAATTGGAACCAAGAATGAAAAAGAAAGAGACGTAATTTCCGAGAGGAATAAGAGAAAGAAAAGAGAGAAGAGGAAGAAGAAGAAGAAGAAGAAGAAAATAAAGAAAGAAAGAATAAAATGGAATTTTGGCTTGGTATTTATGGGCAAAGAAAGCATGAAAAATTTACAAAGTTTGGCTTGGTATTTATAGGCAAATATAAAGGCTTCCACCAATTTCTCCACCAAACACTCCACCAAACACTCCACCAAACATGCTACCAAACATACCACCAAACATGCAAGCATGTTTGGTAGAAGTTTGATAATTTCCATTTTTTATTTTTTATTTTTTTATTTTTTAAAATGACTTTAATAATTACACATAACACACTTTCAGATTTTTCATCAATTTCAGTCATGAAAACTTCTGAATTCGAAATTCTTATAATGTCAAAGTTTGTAGATCTTTGTGTCTTCTTTCATCTGGATCCTGAATCACCTCAATCTGATATTAGAATACAAAGTTATGGCCAAAATACAAAAATTACGCAAAGCTGAAATTTTCGAAATTGTACTTCGTTAGAACACATTTCAAGTTTCCAACCTCCAGAGTCCAAATGTCAAGTCCAGTTTTTGTCATTATTTGTTCCATATTTCGTCCTGAATGATTCCATTGAGTCCTGATTTTCTTTTATCTGTAAAATAAACAAAAAACACAACAAAATGTTCATAAAACCCGAGAAACTATACAAAATATTAAGTAAAAGTGGAGGTAAATATTGATATATTTTCCGCTTATCATATTTCCTTTGTGTTTTTCATGTTTATGACAGAATCTTGGTTGTTATGATAATGTTCTTGCATGGTAATAGAATATAGGATTCAATTCTTGGAGTTTTTGATCAATTAGGGTCGAATTTGTCTGTAATTTTCGGATCAATTCGGTCAGAATTTTTCAACCACGCACTGATTTTTTAAAACGGCTGTAACTTTTGATCTACAAAGAGATACGAGAGCCATAATATATCGATTTATAATTACTCGAGGAGAGGAGTTCGTTTGTAGTTGGCCGCACTCTGTACATTTACATTTCGAGTCTCAAAATCTCTTTCAAACAATAATTACGACTTCTGTCCAGTTTCAGTTCAGTTTGTGTTCTTGACTTTTGGGGTTTTTTTAAGTCAGTTTCTTTGTGTTTATTTTCATATATTCTTAGTGATTCTTTGAGTATTTAATCATTATTGGTGTCCTTTAAGTAAATGGGTTGATTTATATATATAATTTGATGGACAAAATGGTATTTATCTTTCACACGAGATGTCTAATTAATACTAAAGTATGTAATATGATTATTAATAGAGGGAATCACACAAATTTAGCCAGCACTACTCTTGTGGAAAAATTAGGATTACCATTGATACCTCTTGATAGAGCTTATAAGTGGATGAGTGATTTTGGAGAGTTCAAGGTTGATAAACAGGTTGTGGTAAGTTATGCAATTGGGAAGTATGTTGACCAAATAGTGTGTGACATGGTTCCTATGTGTCATACGCATATTTTATTGGGTAAGCCTTGGTATAAATTCAATAAATTAGCTTATGATATGGATATGAATATGTATAAATTTTAATATGGTGGAAAAATTAGCAAGCTTGCTCCTTTAACCCTACAAGAGTTCTATAAAGAAGAGTTGTACATGCAAAAGAGTGAAGAAGAGTGGGTTAAAAGGAAAAGTGAGATTATTGAGTTTAGAATGTTACTTGGAGAGCTTCCAATTGATGGAGAAAAAGGCGTTAGCAAAATGTGAATTAGAGAAGGATATGAGCGTAGCCTTGAGTAATGAAATGAAACATGTTGACATTTTTATGAATAAGAATGAGGTGGTTAATGATGTGCTGACAGTGATGATATTGATGTGAGCAATAATATTAATGATGCTGATTAGGTTGTTCATGATGAAATGCGGTGCTTGCAGTTACTTTTAAGGGTGAATATCATATGGAGCAATCTGATTCTGGTTGTGAGGCCTTGAGTAATCTAATTGTCGTCACATTGATCTTTTCATTTTTATCTATGATTCAGGTTCGGATTCGAGGTCGAATCCTTTTCAAGAGAGTGATAATGATGTGATTCGGAATGAGCTCTGATTTTTGGGCCAAGTCAACTTGAAGTTGTGCCTGATTGCATGGCTTGGTCAGATTGGTGTATTAGGGCCTTTTTGGTGGATTTGGAAGATTCCTTGGGTTCTGGAGTTTAGTCCATGAATGAGACTTTATATGAAGGTTTATTATGAAATGGGTGTTGGACGTACATGTGTTACCTTGATTGATTTTGGGCTTAATTTCCTAATGGTACATTAGTTGTGGCAGAATTTGCGCAGTCTTCATATTCTGAACGTAACATTCTCATCCAATGTCCGATTTTAGCGATTCAAGTTGCATTAGAAAGAGAACTCATGGATCTACAACTTTATCGTTTACATCAAAGTCCAATTTAGAAGCCTTCTCTGTCAAAAAATAGAAGCAATTTATCAATACAGTTTTTATGTTTCATATTTGTAAGGTTATGAGGTGTTTAAGTGTTGGGCTGAACTTTAATTAAATTAGAAAACCCATGCATGAAATTTTAAAGTATTTTATGTGTTATTGGGTTTATTTTACTAGGGTTTTATTATATTTGGGTAAAATTAGGGTTAGCTACCTATTTAAATGACATTATTTATTGTAATTGAGAATTAATTAAGAACATATTTTTTACAAAGCAAAGTGACTTGTGTCATCTTGAGGCAGTGGATTCTTCCTTGATTCTACGGAACAAAAACTTATCAATGTGTGGCAAGCGTTATGGCGTTGTATCAATGTTCAAGATTCTCCAAGGAAAAAAAGAAAGGTTCTTAAAGGCAAGACTTCTTAAGGGTTGAACTTGATCTTGGACGGATCTTATTCTTACAAAAATCAAGATTCACGGTTCTTGGGACTTAGAACACATGGAACGGTTTGCTTGGCTTGTTCCAGGCAGGTTCTTATCACAGAGCAAGTGGCTAAGAGGTGGAACCTACCACAATGGAGCGGGTCTCTTGCTTTGTCAGGTAGCCATCTAGAATATACAAACAGTCAATTACGTTAAATATGAAAATAAACAAATAACAATATAATTAAGTGCTTGAAATGAGGTACTTTTTAGGCATTTTGGTGCCTCAAATGAGGCACTTTATAGAACTCTCATCTGAGGCACTACAGCAATGCCTCATTTGAGGCATTATTAAATTCTTAAATCGAGGCATCAAACTCGATTGTTTGCCTTATTGAGACAAACAACCAAATACTTGGTGTGCTATTAGCACACCAAGTGTTTAAGGTTGTAAATGGGTTTCAAAATACTCATACAATCTTAATTCTTAGCAAAAAAAAAAAAAAAAAAAACAAAAAACAAACAAAAAAGAACGTAAGAATTTGGGGAAAAAAATAAATTACCTAAGAGAGAGTGTGCAGGCATTATAGAAAGGGAGAGTTTGATCAAATATTGATATGCATTTGGTTAATCTGGTGTTGTTTTAAAGAATATTTACCGTTGCTAAATCGAGCAATGCTAAAACTCGACATTAGTATCGCTACTTACTAGCGAAGTCAATATTTTATTTTAGCGTCACTATGTCGATATGGCGACGCTAAATATTGAAATTAAAAACTTTAAATATTTAATTTCCCTCCATTATTTTGCATCCCTAACTAGTATATTTTTTATTTTTTTAAATGTTACATAAAAACATTTTAAATTTTGTATATCATGTACAAATAGCCTAATCATTATTGAATGTCAGCTCGGTTTCATCGTCAAATGTAAACTCGTCTTCGAATATATCCACTTCTCGGTCGTCATAATCATCTTCTTCTTCTTCATCGTCATATAAGTTTTCGATGACCTCAATAGCATCAATGTCATCTCATATAAGTTGAATACTGACAATATCATTCTGCATAATATTTGGCAACCAAAAAATTTTCTCGGCATTGTCGTCGTGCTCAACATCCTTTTCTAAGTGATCATCAGTAGTATTTTGTATCTCTTGAACATCCCAAATACCTTCTAGTTAATTTTTCCACAACTTTCCATCCATTCATAAATTTTTGGTCATCCAGTTACATGAAAAGACGTACTCGATGACAAAATTTATGGAACATCTTTGTTCTAAGCACGTTGAACATTAATCGACGTTAAAATATGATAGAACTGGATTCTCCTCTTAATAGGATCAATGTCAAACCACTTGCATATTAACAAGACAATCTGACAATTAAACCTATAAATCAATTCAATAACTTCTTAAAGGACACCGTAAAAGTCAATAATATTATCACAATGGTCTCATGGAACTGTAATCCCACAGTTTTATGTTGAGTGTGAAATATCTTTTTGCTTTGCAATAAATCGCACACTATTAACAATACAACCAGAATACTCATATGTTTGTCTTGTAGGACTATAAGCTAGTGACGCTATAGCACTGGAGGGGCCTCCATTTTCAATCTAATTGTTTCTGAAATTAAAGCAAGTAAAATCATTGATTAGAGAAAGTAAGATATATCATACACTGAAAACGATTGGGTTTGGAAAAAACTCACAATTGCCTCAAACCAATTAGGGAATGTCCTTCGTTGCCTCTCACTGATATTTTAGTTGTTTTTACTGCTGCCAAGAATAGTCTCATAATGTCTACATTCAAAATAATAAAATCATTCAAAATTCCTTGTAAATTATTCAACTTATTGAATTGAGTTTATACACGTATTGTAGATATAACTAAACCTCATCACAATTATTCAGAACAAACCAATGAGCACATTGTTGTATCTCAATTGTAAGTATTTTAACAGTCATATTCCCCGAGGAGTATGTAGTTTTACTAAAAAATAGAGACATCGTGTTATTCATATTCTCCCCCGTCGTAGTTTATAGTCCGACAATTAAAGATTGCTTCTATATTTTTTAATTACATCAAACTGAATATTATGGCTTCATTTACTAAATAGGCCATAGCAATTGACCTTTTTGGTCGTGTCTTGTTTCATAAATATTATTTGTAACGCCTGAATGCCTTGAAATATATAGCAATAAAACTAATATGATATATAGTCATATATATGTGTGCGTGTGTGTGACATGAATTGATATTTATACATAAAATGTTACTGTTCTTTGAGGTATATCCATATAAAGTGGATAAGACCTCATTTCCATGCTTCTACAGGTAAATGCACTGGCAAATGAACCATTACATCAAACTAGTGAAAGTATCAATTCCAATTGGTAGAGAATGAGATTGATTGCTTGCTTAAGTTCATCAATTATAGACGTGGTTAAATTCCTCTGGCATAATTATTTTAAGAAACCACACAAGTCCATAATTGTGTCGAATACTTGTAGTGGAAGAAACGGACGAATACCCATGAGAACAAGAATTTCCATAAGCATGTGACATTCATGACTCTTCAACCTAGTTATTGTGTCATCTCTAACACATCTTCCTATATTTGATGCATACCCATAGGGAAATTTTACTATTTTTAACCACTCATAGAATGACTTCCTTTTAGCTGAAGTTAGGACATTAGAAGTAGGTGGTTTTGTTGGGAGATATGCCCTAGAGCTTCATGTAATGTAAACAGTCTTATATGTTATGAAATAAAATGATGCATTATTCATTTATCAAAGTGTTTAGTTAATATCGCATATTGTAAAATATCTTAATTACCCTAGATTACTCATGTGTTTTTAGACTTAGTGTATAAGTGTCATACATAAGAGGATTTAAGTCTGAAGTTAGTAATCTAAAATAGTCCATAGAGAGAAAACAAAGAGGGTACTTTGTTTATGGTTTATCTATAGTTGCGGCCCATTCTATAATTGTATGACGATCTTGTGGAGACATGAGAATAGAGATACCTTGTATGATGTGATCATATAGGACTGAACCCAGATAGAAATGAGTTTCTTATAATATCCATTAAATAAATAAATTCATTTCGATCTACTAGATGATCATATATGGATTGATCTTAATCCTGAGTGTTCTACGAACTCCTGCATGACAGACTATGTCCTTTGATTTATAAAGGTGAGGTTGGTGTAGCAGTCCCGACCAATAGCTACGTACATTGGGGACATGGTTTAGTGTGTAGTTGAGACGTTTTATATAGACATGGAGTTCACTCATTCTTGTGAGAAGTAAAAGAGTATTGTAATATCCCAGATTATTTTAGCGTGAATGCGTAAATTTTATTTTTCGCGCGTGAGGCAGCGTCCGAACACGAGGTCAATTTTTATTGTAAAATGTGAACTTTTTCAATAAATTAATTATAAGACAATAATAATTAAACTAGAGGGATTAATTTGAGATTTGCCACACAAGTGTAAATAAACCTAGATATTTCTACACATACATACACACGTGTAACTCACACACGCATTCATAAAACACACATACGCGTATCATAATACACACACAAATTTCACACTCACGCAGAAACAGAACAAGAGAGAAAAAAAGAGATGGGAGGGATCGAGAGAAAAACAGAGAATGACCGAGGGAGAGAGAGAGAGAGCAGGAGAGACCGAGAAAGAGAGAGGAGTGAGAGCAGTTCCAAAAGCTCGTCCTCTGAAATTGGTTCGGTGAAGTGGCAGTGAGCAGAAGCAGTGAAGGGAAAGAGAAGGGCTGAGCCGAGTGAGAGAAATCGAGAGAGAGAAACCGAGAGGCAAAGCAAAGAAGAAGAAGAAGATGGGGGAGTCCGAATCTGGGGGTTTGATTTCGTTCATGGAGTCAATTTGTAAGTACACTATGTCTTTGATTACCTTGAATTTGATTGATTTTGTTATATGGGCTTTAGGATGAACTTTGAATTTGGGCAAATTAATGAAATAGAATATGTTAAAAGTACTCTAGAATTGATTTTTAGTATGAAATTGGAAGAAATTTTGAAGGGAAATGGCCAAAGGGTTTGGCCAAGGTGAAGTAGATTTGGGTTGATTTTCTTTTCTGGTTTGGTGGCAGTGGCGATATGGTGGGGAAAATATTGTGGTGAATGGGTTAGTAATTTTGGGTAATGGTGAAGTGCTTAATGGTATGCTGCTGAGTTGTTACCTTTTGATTTCGTAAAATATAAATCCTTTTCTCCTCTAATTGATTTCTCAAAATCACTTCTTCAAGTCATGAAGTAGCTGTTTATCTACTAGTAATATAATGGCTGAAACGAGTTAATCCAAGAACGTATCGCATTTGTCGAAAATGCTTTTATTTTTAGTAGTTGCTTTATTCCAATATCAAACTTATAATAAGAATCTAGGGATATAGAATGGATGTGATCTTTTTATGAAAATCTGTCAGATAGAAGCTGCTGTTGTTTTCATTAATGTCATGCAAATGGAATGGGCGTAGCAGCCTTTCGTATCAAAGAAAGATGATTAAATAATTATGTGGTGTTTGCATAAAAAAAAAAAAATTAGTTGTACATCATTGTACTCTGGCTGGTACTCGTTGGAAACAAGTGTTAAATTAAGTTTGAAAGTACAGATTACCTTCTGGTGATTGATGTTATTCACATTTTTAATTTGCATCATTTTTAATTTGTTTTCTCGTGTGCTTTGGTGGGCGTTCTCCTTAATAATAATTTGCCAAATGAAGATTTTGTAACATAATTAAATAAGAAAAGAGCAGGAAATGAAAATTAGACTTTGCGAAATTGTGATATAAGAATGTTTAGTATAAATTGATAATTTTGGGAAATGGTTAAGTAAGCCTATTGGTGAAGTAGGTGTTATTGTGTGACTATAAGAGATTAATGAGTAATGTAAATGAATGAATAAGTTGAATATGTATATTAAGTCATGCATTTGCTTATGCTAGTTGAGTGGGAATATATGAACATAAATTATTTGTTGGATTGCTTGTAAGCCATTGATATTATCAGTCATGAAAGTAATATAAGCTTTGATGATGTAAACGTGAATGAAGCATGAATAGTATCATTGAGTTGAAAATAGTAATTTGCAGATGTATGTATATGTAGCGTTTAAGCCTAATAAGTTTAAATAAGAATATATAATATTATAGATGCAAAAGGTACATTAGATTGCATATGGTTATAATATTGTGACGATTTATGTTGAAAGTGAACTTGTTTTTCTGCATGTGAAGTATATTAATGATAAAGTTAGTATATTGATTATAAGACAGTTAAAGATGAAAGTATGAAAAGAATAGGATTCGCATGTCATTAATTTATAGGTATGAATGGACATATGTGCGTACATATATGATAATATATATAGGCACATAAGAAAAGAATATGCATGTGTGTTATAATTTTTAGAAATGGAGTTGAAGTTAAGAATGTTTTTTTTTTTTTTGAAATTCAAAGTGTTTTAAAGAATAGTCTTAAATGCTTTTGAAAGAAATATTTTC
>SKCR01049591.1:0-83669 GCA_019454045.1 Zanthoxylum bungeanum | reverse complement strand
CACGAAAAACGGTTAGCAGAAATTAAGCAGTTTCATATATATCTAAAGCATATAATAGATCATGGATTTTTAATCTAAAAATTGCCCCTCCCACTAATCATGCAATACTGTAATTCCCAAATAGAATACAAAGATTTAATAATTAAATTAAATATAAATAGTGAAAAGTGGACCCCATGAATATATTTCAGCTCACAGCAGAGAGAGGCACGGTCTCGCCTACGTATATTCATCAGGTAGACAACTCGTTTGTCAATCATTCACCAGTGACTCCTGGTTTCGGTCCTGGTCGTTTCTCGTTGTCGCTGTGAAGGCAGGCCCACAAGGAGACGTACCAAGGTTAAACTCGTCAATGATAAACTCAAGTTACTTACGTAATCCTGACAGCTAGGGCACGTTCAGAATTCCGCTTTCACTTGAATTTATCTAGTATCTATATACATCCGGTATAAATAAATCTCTATCGGCTACACCCTCACAGCAGAGGCACGGTCTCGGATGTATCAAGAGAAAGTATTCATAAACCGTATTGACGAGACGGACCATATAACATGCATCAAATACATAATTACATTAAAACCTTATTAATTAGGGATTTTCCGCTAAGTGTCATACACCCTAATCTAATCGATTTAGTTTCTAATAAACATGTATAAAGTCAAGAAAACATGATTTAAATAAAGCTAATCATTTTAAGAGGCCTAGAATCAGACTCGCTCTGATACCATTTTGTAGGGGTTTTTAGGGGTAGAAATCGGTAACGCAGCGGAAGCGGTGGAAAATCGTATTTTCCGATTTCAAAACTTTTTCTCAGATTAATTAAATAAACATATTTATTTAATATTCCAATAATCAAATTAAGAAATAAAATTCAAATAAATCATATTTAAGTGAATTTACCGAATTGCCCTTACACTTGGTATTTAGTCCATTTTAATCCGAAATTGATCAAATCAATTTTGAATGATTCTAAATCATTTCTAAGATGAACTTAGCATTTTCAAAACACCAAAATCAACCAAATCCCCAAAATTCTTTCATTTGGCCGAATGCACCTAAAAGGGGGGGTGGGGGGGGCTTTGTGCATTTTGTCATTTCATGGATCAAAACACGTCAATATGTAATCCAATCAACATGAAACTTTATATGCATCATATAAACATCCAAAAACACAACATAAATGAAAATCCCCAAATTTGGAATTAGTCATGAACCCTAATTTCTCAATTTCTTCAAATTGGACAAATTAGAACAAATTGGTTAAATCAATTACTTCAATCATCATTGTTCCATCCAATCCAAGTCTCAACACAATGAAACAACTCAAGATCAAATCTAGGTCATTTAAGAGTGGGTCAACAACTCTAGATTAGCAACAAGGTTTCCAAAAACGTAAAAGAATGCTTACAACTACAATAGTCACAAGTTTCCTTCATCATACATGCTCAACACTTTCAACAAAAACATCCATCATCAAAAACACAAGAAATAAAGAAAAGAATAACATAATAATATCACAAGATGTAGCCTAGATCCTAAGGAACATTTTCCTTTCTAATAGTAAGTTGAAGAAACTTACTAAAAATCCAAACTTTTTTTTTTCTTTCTTCATCACAAGCTTTCTTTGTTTTCTTTAATGGAGTTTCTTTGTAAAGTGTATTAGGTTACAAATGATAATGAAATGAAAACAATATATACTTGTTTCACTTTAGCCTTGGCCGAATTTGGCCAAGCCAAATACAAGATAAATAATTTCAATTTCATTTCACCTTTAATTTGATCAACTTGATTAAATATCTAAAAACACTTTATAGATATTTTTATTAAGTCAACGAAGGCAACTAAGTCATTTAATACAAATATCTAAATCTTAAGATATTTATATTTTAATTAATTTAATCATTTAACAATTAAATAAATAAATAATTAATTAAATACAAATATATTAAATATATGTATTATATTTACATTAAATATTAAATACATATATTCATTTATGATATAAGTCAAATATCTCAATTTGATAATTAATTAATGTGTATTTAAATTAATCAAGCATTAAATGTAAATACACAATAATTAAGTAAATGACTATCGGGTCCCTACACATGTAATTTGCGTTTAACCTTTAAACGACTTTATAAACAATCAATATTATTTATTAATGTTGCTCTAGTGCTCTACGAGTTTATTTCATTATTGAGACTCTGTAGATTCAGGCATATCCATCACGAAATCCAATTTCGTGTCCATAATTTATCCACCCGTAAAATATGACGATCACGGATAAACTCGCTGAATCATACAGGTCGAGGTCATGGCAAATGTATAATTCCTCCGTCACAGGTATCCAGATATATCCCAGAGATATAGATGTAAACGTCAAATCTCTATGGGGATTATCCAGTCGACTATTCTATTAGCAATCTCTAAAAGTATGTTTAGAACTAGCTTCTAAACTTTACCACGGGCCCATGGTTTTTGTCTGATTGCTAATCATATGGACTACCTATGCTCTGGTACACAGAACTGACAGATCCTATCTTGATACACACAGAACACCCTGAGGATCTATCTAAACCCAACAAACATGCGGAGGTCTGATCTAAATAGATCGGTGACGTGACTGCCATCTAAGTGTAGAAGATGTCTCATGTGCCCACAATGGCATCTCAAGTCTAAGAATCACAAGTGCTACTCAACCCTAGAAGATTCTTATTGACGTTGGTGTACCATCCAATAAGAATCTTCGGTGAGTTTTTCAGTGTTTATCTTCTATAAACACCCACACGTCTATACTAGTCTCCAAGACTTATGGTTCATTGAGAAACCATTAGAATCATACATTCTCTATACGACATGTACCGGTCTCAATGAGTTTACTACACTGACCAAGTAGTGTAAACCTTGACCAGGAACTGTCTGAGAATGATAATGTCATGATACTACTCAATGTCAGTTGCGACGCTTTTGCAACAGTACCATGACTAATCATTCTTTGGCATTACGTCTTTACCATATTAAAAGATTCATTATATTATAGAAACAACATATATTATTCATAATAATAATGTTTTACAGAAGTATTTACAAAGAAATACAACCGGGAATTGGCGCTCTGAGCACCAACCCCAACAAATTCTCCCACTTGCTCTCATGTCAATAACGATTGTATCTAATACTCATCGACTCCACATATTTATCAAACAACTTCGGAGGTATGGCCTTCATCAGCGGGCCTGTTACATTATCTTCACTCGATACCTTGCACACGATAATATCCCCTCGCGACACAATCTCTCGAATGATGTGGTACTTGCGTTCCACATGCTTCGACTTCTGATACGCCCTTGGTTCCTTTACTTGCGCAATGGCTCCAGTATTATCACAGTATAACGGAATCGCATTCTCGATACTTGGGACAACTCCCAATTCTTGGGACAACTCCCAATTCTGTGATAAAGTTCTTTATCCACACAGTTTCTTTTGCAGCTTCAGAAGCTGCAATATATTCCGCCTCAGTGGTGGAATCTGCTGTCGATCCCTGTTTGGAACTCTTCCAACAAACTGCACCTCCGTTAAGGGTAAAGACAAATCCAGATGTAGACTTTCTATCATCGGGATGCGATTGGAAATCAGAGTCTGTATACCCATTAACTTGCAGTTCGTTTCCTCCATAAATTAATAACTTATCCTTAGTACCTTTAAGATACTTGAGGATATGTTTAATGGCCATCCAATGGTCATTACCTAGATTGGACTGATATCTGCTGGTTACGCTAACAGCGAAACTGATATCAGGCCTAGTACATAACATGGCATACATTATGCTACCCAAACACGAAGCATAAGGTTGGTTAGACATTCTAACCTTCTCATCTTCTGTTTGTGGACACATCTTCGTTGAAAGATGAATCCCATGTCTGAACGGTATGTTTGTTGTCTTACAGTTACCAAAATTATACTGTTCTAAGATCTTATCTATGTACGTTGATTGGGATAACCCAATCAGCCTCCTTTGTCTATCTCTATAGAGTTTTAGCCCTAAAACATATGAAGCTTCTCCCAGCTCCTTCATGGAGAAATTCTTACAGAGGTATGCTTTGACCCTTTGTAACATGCCTAAATCATTCCCAATGATAAGGATGTCATCAACATATATGACTAAAAATACGACCATGCTCCCACTGGCCTTCTGATACACACAGGACTCTTCTAAATTCTTAAGAAAACCAAACGATCTAATAATCTCGTCGAATCGAAGATTCCAACTTCGTGAAGCTTGTTTAAGCCCATAAATGGACTTCTTAAGCTTACACACCATGCCCGAGTTTTCACTGGACGCAAAACCTTCCGGCTGTTCCATATAGATTTCTTCATCAAGAAATCCATTTAGAAAAGCCGTTTTGACATCCATTTGCCAAATCTCGTAGTCATGATACACAACTATAGAAAGCAAAATCCGAATAGACTTGAGCATTGCTACCGGTGAAAAAGTTTCATCGTAGTCGAAGCCAGGTCGCTGCGTGTAACCTTTTGCTACCAGTTGGGCCTTGTAAGTTTCAACCTTACCGTCAGGCCCGCGTTTCCTCTTGTAAACCCATTTACAACCGATAGGAACAATTCCTTTGGGAAGCAGAACCAAGTCCCAAACGTGATTCTCATGCATTGAGTCTATCTCGGATTTCATGGCATTTTACCATTTCACGGAGTCGATGTCCAACATCGATTCTCTATAGGTGAAAGGATCTCTCTCTTAAACTAAGAGAACATCCAGACTATTTTCTTGTATCAAAAATAAGCGTTCAGGAGGTCTAGATACCATTTCCGACCTACGGAGTGTGTGTGTTGAATGTCCTTCATCTACTTGAACTTCAGGTTCCTCCATTGGTTCGTTGTTTTTAGGTTGGACTTCATCAAGCTCAACCTCTCTTTGATTACCACCTTCTGACAAAAATTCTACTTCTAGAAATTTTACGAAGCGAGCTACGAATACATTTCGATGCTGTGGTTTTACAGACGACACAAAAGTGCCAACTGTGTCCTGTTGTTGTGAATTCTCTATTAAATGTTCTAGGTATTCTAGTGCCTCTTCGGGACGTTTTTCCTTAAATTCACCATTACACATCATTTCCACTACTTGTCTACTTTGGGGAGTTAAACACTCATAGAAGTAAGAAACCATCCTCCATGTTTCAAACCCGTGATGTCAAAAAATATTTAATATTTCTTAAATCTCTCCCAATATTAGTAAAGTGTTTTCCCGACTCTTATGTGTGAAAGTCGTGATTTGCCTCTTGAAGGATTTTATCCTGTGAGGATGAAATTTTCTTTTTAAAGTTACTCTTGCAAATCATCTCATGATATGATGGATCATGACCTGAGGTTGTGCTGCCAAATTTTAACTTTATCCTTTAAAAAATGGAAAAACTTGAGTTCGAATTATATTTAATTGTTGCAATTTTGATCTGTGTAAGTAATATATACCTCCTCAAATTCCCTCAAGTTCTTAGAATAATTTTCTTATTTTAGACCGTGGAATGTGGATAAAAATTGGATGATACCCGATTTGAAATTAAAATTTGATGCATCTAAGGAAAAGTAATGCAAGATTGTGATACTGTCTAAGTAGGATTCTTGAATTCTATAAGTGTCATAGAATGATTAAGATTTTCATCTTGGTCTGGTTGTTTATCGGCCATTTTGACTGGCTATAAAGGCGATGGACACTTTCTTTTTAATCATGTGCTAAATGTGTTAAAACATCTTGAATTCAAATTACTTAATTTTATATATACCTATATAAACCACATACTGTTAAGTTAGTATACCTATACATATACATATATTCCTAGTATACAAATATATACAAAAAATTCAAAACATTCATATCAATCAAAACCATTGTACATCACACCATATATCAGAAATCAAATAAAATTTCAAACATTATACCTATATAGTCTATGCATAGCAGAAAACTTACTTGGATGATCGGATACCTTGTAGCTGAAGTCACCAACACCTAAGCCTGGCTTTGATACCACAACTGTAATACCCCGCCCGAGGCAAGAATGCTACCGACAGGAGACAAGATTAACTCATCTCCATAAGCCTCCAAATTTACAGAAAAATGGATATGATGCGTCCTAAAACTGGACAACCTATATCAAAGTCCAACATCAATCAAAACCTGATAAGAACATCTAACATACAAAAGTACCTCAGGTTCACACAAAACAAATCAAAACCAACATTAAAGGGCTTCGTTCCTACATCATCTATCAACACTTAATGGCTCTATGCCCATAACATCATAAGCAATCAGAAATTTTACTTATATATACAAATAACGTACTCATCACGATAAATAAATATTAATCACAAATCCGAAATCTCTAAAACTTTTTATAGGACACTTGCGAGGGTGACTACCGCTTGAGTGATTCGCGTCTCGAGTATAGCTTCCAAAGCTATCGTGGTTAACTAATCTACAAGCCAACCTTCAAAACTAGTAAATTGGTTTGGTGTGAGTTATAAAACTCAATTAGTAGCCACGCATCGTACTGCAAACCAAACTTGCAAGTCAAGCATATCATAAACTTTTCAGGATTACCAAATTGTTACGAGTTCAGAGTTATCATTCTCTTTTATTATCCTTTATTCTTTATGCATGTCAAATCCTTATATCTATATATTTACATATATGTCAATCTATTATCCAAACATCCAAAACACACAAGGCAACAATTCAAATATCATAATATATGTTACTTTACATCGATACATTTCAATCACAAGAACATGAAGTCACACAGTTATACTTTTATCACAATAATCATCTTTAAAATATCATCAAATCGATAAGTCAAACAAACTTCTTCAATTTAAAACACACTTTCTTCACTTCCGATTATCTTACATATCATAGCTCACTTCTCCCATATTTATGCAAATACAATTTCAAAATTCCTACTTATTTATGTACATGCCAATACAACTTAGCAAACACGGTTTATAACATCTGATACTTACATTGTTTTTCAAATCATTCATTCATTTCACCTAAGCATACATCATCCATACTTGTTACAGGTTCTAAAAAATACATACATACACTTAGACATATATACAAACATCGTGCAACCAACAACGAAGCTCAAATAACAATTAATACAACAAAGAACACATCATTAAACAATACATACATACATGCACACATATCACATAACACAAACTCATAATATGATTTCTCATATACAAGGTCATACATGACAAACACCCCGATTCATCATCCAAACACTCATATACATACTTATGAATATACACATCACTACTAATTCAAATGCTAAATCTTTAACAACTCTCATACCTTTCACTTATCAATTACACATACTTAGTTTCAGAATTTTTATCTAGAAACCTTTGATCTATAAACTTATCAATTTAATAAATTCATCACAAACATATCATTTCACTCAAGTACCTTGACCATTCAACCTCCATACAGGAAAATCGCAGGCATTAGTTAACATTGGACTTATCCAAATACTGTTCATATACATGTGTTTACATAAATTCAGAAATCATAACTCATTCCTTTTACCGATCTTATACACTCAAGTTATGCATATCTATTGTCACATATATGTTCAATTCTGTATGCAAATTAAATACAAGTTTATATAGTTACATACTTGAACAAATAAATATAAACATTAACATCATCGAATATTTAATTTCATATCATGACGATAACCAAAATTCATATATGAGTGGTTTATTATCTTAACTGTACATGATCTTAAACTTTGTGTTAGACAATTATAATCCATAGCGTCACTATTTGTAAAAGACATTATGGTTTTTTTACAAATTAACTATGTGACAATGGAAATTGGTATTTTATCATTTTGTAATTAGATTATTTGATTATATAAATGATAAAAGTCCTTATGATTAGTTCTGGATTATAAGACATGAGACAATATCAATCCACTAAGGTTTAATCATTAAAAATCCCTAGTCGTAGTATTATTGAGACTAGACACCGATAATGTGGAATAGACTAGTATTGCACTTGTGCGCGTTGTGGGAGCATAACGACATAGTTCTCATATATTTAAGTATTGGATACTTATGCAAGTGTGATATGAGGTTGTGTTTTACCGATGGTACTTGATCGATAATTTGTTTGAATAACAGAGCAGTGAGCTGGAAATCTTCCAAGCAAGAGACTGTTGCCGATTCAATAATAGAAACGAGTACATTGCTGCAGCTGAAACAGCAAAGGAAGCAGTTTGGATTCGATTAGTTCCATTAGCAGCTGAGCCCGTTCCATTATATTGTGACAATAACAGGGTTATAGTGCAGGTTAATGAACCGCAGTCTCATCAACAATCCAAGCATGTTCTTCGACGTTTCCAGCTTATATGTGAGATCATACATCGTGGCGATGTGAAGGTCGAGAAGATCGCATCAGATGATAACATGGCAGATCCGCTGACGAAAGTAATTCCTCAGTAAAAGTTTGAGCGACATGTACATAGTTCATGTATTAGATGCTTGAGTGACTGGCTATAGGCCAAGTGGGAGATTTTTGGACACTTATGACCCATAGCGTCACTGTTTGTAAAAGACATTGTGTTTTTGTATAAAATTAACTATGTAGTAATGAAATTGCCTTTTACCGTTTTATGATTCATTTACTTTGATATATATATAAATTGTAAAAATCCTTATGATTAGTTCCGGATTGAGATGATATGAGACAGTATCAATCCATCAAGGTTTAATCATTAAATATCCATAGTCATAGTATTATCGAGACTTGACATCGATAAATACGGAATAAACTAGTATTGGACTTGTGCGCGTTGCAAGGTCATAACGGTATAGTTCTCATATGTTTAAGTATAGGATACTTATGCAAGTGCGATAGGAGGTTGTGTTTTACCGATGGCACGAAAAACTGCTTCACTCTAGATAGACCCCGCAGAATCCCATTGGTAGTATGTATATGTGTCTATGGAATTTCGCTTCAGGGTAAGTGTATTTGGTCTTAACCTGAGACTTGCATCGCTAGTACTTGCGACAATCGGTAAACTTTGCTTTTGGTCGTCCAGGATTTTAATAGGTTTTGTGTACGCCTCTGCTGGGTTTATTGAGAATCGTAGTGTATTGGATGTGATGTCAAGACGGAAGTATCACTTCAGACATATGGAGATGATGAACACGCATGGATTCATAACTGTTTCTCTATTGTGTTGCAACCATCGGGATAATATGACAATGTCATGATTATCTGATTTAAAGAGACTAGTTGCTTGATATCCGGTATGTGCTTCGTAAGGGGCAGACACTATTCCAGACCCAGGCCTTGCACGTGACATCAGATACTGGATCACAATACGCAATATTACGGTAAACTACACAGGATAAAGATCATATATTCCAGTAAGAATATTTCTGGAGAATTGGGGAGGCATGGCGCTTTTCTAGAAGCCAACATTGTCTTGTAAATCGGCAAAAACGTAGTATGAGGTACGTACGTGTTCGGATAGTTCGACGACCGTATTTACTGCCAACATATCCAGGGATCTCTTGGGATTCACCGATGATGTATGATTCAAACTTAATTAATCTGGGATTAATTGCGGAGAGACTTTATCTTAGATAAAGTACTATTTAGAGCAAGAGAAAGATTAATTTGGAATTAATCATTAAAATAATATATTCGATATATTATTCGGAATTAGATTTCGACGCGAAATTAAAATTAGATTTTAATTCGGGAAAACGAGTTAATTTAGAATTAATTCGTTAGCGACGTGAATAGTAATTTTACTAGGCATAATTATTTAATTAAATTCGATTTAAATTACGTCGCGATGGAAGTTCGTTAATTCGGAATTAGCGAACCCGAGCCCAGGAGTGTTTTCGGGCCCACTAGCATTCAGAATCGAGTGGGGCCCACATGTCACATCAACCATCACATCACATGCCACTTGTTTGATGTGTTTAGGTGAGGTTGTTGGTGAAGAGTGTAAAACACTCCAAGTTAAAGTGTATTGATTAACTTTTACCAACCAAGGTTCGGTATATCAATTTTAATTGTTTTTGAAACATATTATTATTGATTTTGAAATAAAATACTCATCCATCTCTTCTCTCTCCCAAGGCCGAAACTAGTAAGGTTTTTTGGCTCTCCATTTTCTTCATTTCTTTGCCAAAATTTGTGAAGAAAATGTGTGAATTCTTTTTGCAAAAATTCACTAAGGGCTACCACTCTTCAAGAATCATCAAGAGGTGATAGGGAAACCTATCCAAGGGCTTGGAAAAATTAAACAAAGCTTGGAGCTTCCACCTTTGACTTGGCCGAATCTTGGACACTTGGAGGAGGAAATATTTTGTTCATCAACACATCCCAAACCGATTGTTGTAAGTATGTTTCCGCCATATTTCTTCGTTATTCATTCATATTTCATTGTTCATTATGATCTTGGGACTAATCATAGAAACCAACATAATGGGCCTAAATTGATTTGTTGGCAATAGGGTGATTCCTTTTTGGGCCTTGGCATTTTGGGATTGATCCATTATGGCCAAAGCCCATGCCTTAAGAATCAATTAAAAGCCCATTGGACTTTAATTAAAATGGCATTGGATGTTATTGGGCCTTTGAGACCCATTAAAATTGGATTTGGAATCCAAGTCTTTAAGGCAAATAAATAAATGTAAGTATTTAATTTGGAATTAAATTAGAATTAGTATCGAATACAAATAAATTAGATTTAAATTTATAGTTTGATATAATTCAAGAATACATACTTTAAGTATTTATTCTTAAACGAGTTGTACTCGCTCAAATCAAATCGTTGTTTGAACATTGGATGTTCATTAATTCAAAGATTAATTAATTGGATTGGATTGATTGAATAACATGCTTTGTTTGAATACATGAATGTGTTATATGAATAATGTATATCAGATGGATATTAGAAGGGTGAGGGCAATTTGGAAATTGTTATAATTTTAGAATTTATTAATTGGACCTGCGTGTCCAACCTATTATCTCCTTATTCTTTATAATTCTCTTCTCACCAATTCCCCTTAATGTTAATAAGATTTCTTTGATGTATTATGTAATTGGGTAGAAGTTAGAATAGTGCTAGCCCGAGAGAAGAAAGAGAGTGATTTATTCTAGGAATAATTTGTGAGATATCTATTCGTATATCATTATTATTTTATTTATCGCGCCTTATTATGCTTTTAGAATGCATGCTTAAGGATGTATGATGAGACCTAATCAAAGATAATTAATTGGTTGCCAATTACACAAAAAATCCTCAACAAATATTAAGCTTTTTCCTTCCATTGAGTGATTCATTCTCAAGATCCAAGATTGGCATTGGTTTGTTGGCCAAAGTCAAGACATTTGTCCATCACTGATGTGTTTGAATCATTAAGACTTTATTCCATATCGCATGTCTTAGGCAAGTTGTGATTTGTTAGCCAAAGTCAAGATCACTTCTTGTTCATTGACATGGATTACGAAGCTTTCTAAAGTTAATAAGTCTCGCTTAACTGAAATCATTAAGCTTGTTGAGCCAAAACCAAGGGTTTTTTGATTTAGAGGAAAAGGTTAGGCAATATATTAGATATATTGGCATATATTAGATATATGTTTCGGACTTGGAGGTCCACCCACCGGATCTAGAAATTGGATGAGATCCAATTGATCTTAGATATCTACCTAGTTAAATATCATACAGCTTGTTGGCCAAACACAAGGTTGTGTGTTATTTAACAGGATCCTAGCCCACAAGGAAAATAGGTTTCCCGAGTACTCAATAGAGGGTTAGAGGCTCGCCGAAAAATAGTAGAAGGCTAGTATTGAATTTACAATTTTCGTTCAAATACTTGGCATATCGCGCTTTCAAATTATTTTGTCATTTTATGTATTTATTAGTTGGACTAATATTCTATATATTATTTTAACAGTTCGACTGTACCCAAATATCGTTAATTGAATAGTTTGACTATTGCAATTAAGATGGATGGAAAGATCGGAGTTATGGATATTTTCATGGGCGATAATGTCTTTAATGGTTCGAACTTTCCTAACTGAGATATGAACCTCAGGATTGTCCTGGTGGCTGAGAGAATGCTCTATACGATAGAGAGACCTCTTGGGCCTAAGCCCGGAAATGAGAAGCCGCTTGAGCTTTGGAAGACTTATAGCGATGACAACTCAACTGCTCAATCCGTCATGCTTGCTGCAATGACCCCACAGTTTCATCATCAAAACAAGGGATTGGATCCCTGATGAGTGGTATTTATATCACTATTTCTCACTCATTTAACTTTATATTTCGTATAGTTTCTTGAGTTTTGTGAACGTTTTGATGTATTTTGTGTTATTTTACAGATAAATAAAGTTTGGAAAGCATTGGAGACAATTTGAGGGCAAAATGGACAACATTGGACAAAATTGGCTAAAAGGGCAAAATCGACATTTCAGCGTCGCGACGTTGAAGCTTTGCGAGTCGCGACGCCCAGCTTGCACCGGACCTGCTAACGTGCGCCTTTCGCCACATGTCAAAATCTGACTGGTCGAATTTGCTAACGTGCGCTGATAATGCTATCTTGCGCCATGCCACGTGTCGCCATCACAACGGAGATGCTAAAATACGCCTGTGCCATGTGTTGTGATCTAACGGTGCCGACAATCGCCCTCCACACGTCAGCGTGATGTCAGCAATGATGTCATGAACAGTGCCATGTCATCGGATAATAATTGAGCTCTCAGCCGCCTTGCCACGTGTCAAGTCGAGAGCAGTCCACGCAAAGGATCCGGCGTCGCGACGCTGAAGCCTTGTGCGTCGCGACGCCCATGCCTACCCGCGCCTATAAATAGAGCTCGACATTTCAGATTTCGGTGTACCTTTCTCTCTCACCACTTTGGTGTAAATAGAGAGTTTCTCTCTCTAGTTTCTTTTAGTTTTTAGTTTTTAGTTTTGTAAATATTTTTTAATTACGTTTTGTAATAGTAATAGTAATTTTACTTTTGTTATAGTAATTGTAATTTACTTTTACAGTTTTACTATTCTACCATGCCGAGGTAATTTCCCTCTGCTAAGGCGAAAGGTAATTCTTTTACTATTGCTAGTTAGATTAATCTCCCTTAAATATAATATATTCACCATTTAAAATATTGACTTAAAAGGGATACCGCTATATTGGTCGGTTGGTAAATCAATTTAATCCGGTTAAACCTGACTAAGAAATGATACCGCTATATTGTTCGGTTGGTAATTTAATTTTGGTTTCGCCTTTATGGCTGGTTATTTTGGTTCCGCCTTTATGGCTGGTTGGACTTAATTTGACTTAATCAGGTTACCGCCTATATGGCTGGTTGGTAATTATCACGAGTTAATATATTATATTAAGAGAGATATCTAATTAGTAAATAGTAAAAGTTAATTTTTTTTACCTTAATATTTTATTTTATTGCATTTTACTTTTCAGCTTTTACTTTATGTCTTTTACTTTTCAGCATTTTTATCTATGTCTTTTATTTTAGTCCTAGTTATGTGTTAGTTATCTCGGGGTGTGATGAATTTTAATATCACCGGTTTATAAGGGTTATTTTATAGTTTGGGTAATTTAAAGGTTCATTTATTAAGTCTTAAGCTTAATGCTTATTGTTGTCTAATCACCAATAAGATTGATCCGGTAAATCTAAAATGAACTAGACATAGGGATTTTAGGTTTCAGCCTTAGACTTAATAGCCCACGATCTTCCTTGAGGATAGATAATCCTTTAATAGATTTCCTTACAGGATAGGAATATACCTGTCGGGCGGGGGTAGCGATAATTCGAACTTAAGCTTAATGAATCTAGGTAATTTGGTTGACATAGACATATGGTTCAATTGGATTATACTAGATATTTGTAATTGACCATCGGAAGAGGCTTTTACATAATTTTGTGTTTCAGGTTAATAAATCAATATTTTACCCAACTATAAGATAACCACTTCATCTTTTAAAAGATATTAGAATAAATCACAACCCTAGATATTCAGTCTTTTATTTATTTTCCTTAGTATTTTCTTTTGTCTTTCTATTTATTTATTTTAATTAGCAATTCCACATTCAACCAACCAAAAGCAATCATGTCATTTCTCCCTACAATTAGATACTTGTAAATAAATAGATTCAATAATTAATAACAACAGTAGGAATTAAGTCCTCGTGGGATCGATATTTTTATACTACTTGAACGATACGTGCGCTTGCGTTATACGTGTGTGTTTACGCCGGTCAATCCCTATGAGATGATTATGAAATTGAAGGACCTTCACCGATCTAACCTTAGGTCGCAGGAGTATGAGTTACAGAAGAAGCACTTTCGCTTTCGCATGTCAGAGGGTACATCTATTGAACATCATGTATCATAGATGATTGCTGACATCGAACAGCTGGGACAACTAGGCATAGTCTTCGAGGCCGAGACTTCGATAGATTTGATCTTACAGTCTCTTCCTGACAACTGAGCGGGTTCATCATGAACTATAACATTGAACCAAGAAGACACTCTTGGAGAGTTGATGGCTATGCTTAAAAAAGCAAAGAAAGAGCTCCTCAAGTGCAAAAGCGCGAGGTACACTTCGCTTCAACATCTCAGTCTCCAAGGGTTTGGCTTAAGGCGATTGGAGGTGTGAAAAAAGAATAAGAATAGAAAAGGCAATGCCAAATCATCAAAGTCTTCTGGGAAGGCAAGTGACAAATCCCAAGATGTCTACCTGCAGTGTGGCAAACGAGGTCACTGGAAGCGTGACTGCCTGAGTACAAGGCACATATGAAGGATCAGAAGGCGAGCAAGCGACCGGTTTCCGGTATGTTTGTTATTGAGATAAACATCTACTTCTAGTTTTAAGAATTGGATTTTTGATTCTGGATGTGGTACTCATATATGTACTGATGTGTAAGATCTGCAGATTAGTAGGAGACTGACTTCATGAGAGATCGACCTCCGAGTTAGAAATGGGACTAGAGTCACCGTTTTGGCTGTTGGGACCTACATTTTGGAACTGCCCTCAGGGCATGTATTTTCATTATCAGACGTTTATTATGTACCTAGTTTGACTAGAAACATTATCTCTGTATCTTGTTTGACCCAATGCGGGTACACTTTTGTATTCCGAAACACTGGGTGTTTTTTTTTTATAAAGATGATTTTGAGATATGTTCGACTGATGCTAGTAATGGTCTTTATATTTTGAATATAAATGAATCTCAAACATATAATTTAACAAACAAAAGGCTGAAACTAAGTAACAAAGATGAAATTTATATGTGGCATTATCGTATGGGATATATTAATAAAACTCAAATATCCACACTTTCGAAGAGTGGGTATTTGGATGGATTTGATCCAAATTCATATGACGTCTGCGAATCTTGCTTATTAGGCAAATTGCCTAAATCATCTTTTAGCGGTAAAGGTGTACGTGCCACCGAACTGTTAGCCCTCGTTCATAGTGACGTATATGGGCCCATGTCTAGCAAGGCTAGAGGTGGATATGAATACTTCGTAACCTTTACAGATGATGCATCGCTTTATGATTATGTGTATCTTATGAGTAACAAGTCGGAAACCTTTGAGAAATTCAAAGAGTTTCGACACGAAGTAGAAAAACAGACCGGAAAAAGTATTAAGACATTACGATCGGACCGTAGTGGAGAATACTTGAGCAATGAGTTTCTTGATTACTTTAAAGAGTTTGGCATTCTTTCACAGTGGACTCCTCCCGGAACACCTAGTTAAACGATGTGTCTGAACGGAGAAACCGAACTTTATTGGATATGGTAAGGTCAATGATGAGTCTCACTGAGCTACCAATTTCCTTCTGGGGATACGCATTGAACAGTGCAATACTTATTTTGAATAAGGTTCTGTCAAAGTTTGCAGTACAGACTTCGTATGAGATATGGAGAGGAAAGAAATCGGGTTTCTCATTCCTGAAGATTTTGGGTTTCTGGGCATATATTAATCATTTGGAAGGTACCAAACTAGAACCCAAATCGGATAAATGCCTATTTGTAGGCTATCCTAGGGAAACTGAAGGATATTACTTTTACAACCCACAAGAGAACAAAGTATTTGTTGCTCTACATGCGGTTTTCCTTGAGAGGGAATTCCTTAAGGCAGTGGTTAGTAGGAGGAAAATAGAGCTCGATGAAAATCGGAGTGATACTGTTCCTGGCATAAAATCCTTAACGAAACATGAATAGTTCATCATGGATGAGACTGTACCATAATCTTCGAATACATAAAAATCGCATAGGTCGGAGAGAGACAGAAAACAACCTGAGAGGTATGGGTTTCTAATCTCACCTCATGTAGATGTTAATCTCATTGAGGATAATGAGCTGACTACGTATGAGGAAGCGATACAAGGTATTGACTCCGCTTTATGGCAAGAGGCCATGAAATTCGAAATGGATTCCATATATACCAACCATGTCTAGGCACTGGTTGCAAATGGGTCTTCAAGAAGAAGACTGACATGGATGGAAACATACAAATGTATAAAGCTAGGCTTGTAGCGAAAGGGTATCGTCAACGATATGGTGTCGATTACGATGAAACATTTTCACCAGTTGCCATGATTAAATCCATTCAGATTATGCTTGCTATTGCTGCATATTTCGATTACGAGATATGGCAGATGGACGTCAAAACTGCTTTCCTTAACTGAAACCTTTTGGAGGATGTTTATGTACAACAGCCTAGTGGTTTCGCTCCAAAACATACAAACAAGGTTTGCAAGTTAAATCGATCCATTTATGGATTGAAGCAAGCATCGCATTCTTGGAACCAACGTTTTGATGAGATCATAAAAGAATATGATTTCATTCAAAATGAGGATGTTCCTTGTGTATATAAGAAGGTTAGTGGGAGCGCACTGACATTCATTTTCCTTTATGTTGATGATGTATTGCGTATGGGCAATGACATTCCCACGCTACAATCGGTGAAAGCTTGGCTTTCATTAAAATTATCCATGAAAGATCTGGGAGAAGCAGCCTTTATTATATGAATAAGGATCTACCGGGAAAGATCTAGAAAGCTGCTTGGACTCCCCCAGAGCACGTACATTGACAAAGTGTTGAAGCGATTCAACATGGATCAGTCTAAGAGAGGACTATTGCTAGTGTCAAATGGCGTCACTCTATCTAAAGACATGTGTCCTAAAGCTAAAGATGAGATAGACAACATGAGTCCGATCTCACTCGCTTCGAATATCGGATCGATCATGTCTGCCATGATATGTACGCAACCTGATGTCTCGTATGCTTTGAGCATGTATAGTCGCTATCAGGCCGATCCAGATGATGGTCATTGGATGGCGGTTATATCTTAGACGACCTTTTTAATCTATGGAGATGGAGAACTTGGGGTAACTAGGTATACCGATGTAAGTTTCCAAACCGATAAAGATGACTCTAAGTCGCAATCTGGGTACATATTTTGTTTGAACAACGGAGCAGTAAGCTGTAACTCTTCCAAGTAAGAGACTGTTACTGATTCAACAACAGAAGCCGAATAAATTACTGCAGCTGAAGCAGCACAAGAGGCAGTTTGGATCCGTAAATTCCTAATTGGATTAGGAGTAATTCCGTTAGCAGCTGAGCCCGTTCCATTGTATTGTGACAATAACAGGGCTATAGCGCAGGCTAAGGAACCGCGGTCTCAACAACGATCCAAGCATGTTCAGATCGAGAAAGTCGCATCAGAGGACAACATTGCAGATTTGCTTACGAAAGCTATTTCACAAATAAAAGTTTGAGCGACATGTACATAGTTCAAATGTTAGATGCTTGAGTGACTGGCTATAGCCAAGTGGGAGATTCTTAGACAATTATGACCCATAGCATCACTATTTGTAAAAGACATTGTGGTTTTTGTACAAATTAACTATTTGATAATGAAAATTGCTATTTTATCATTTTGTAATTAGATTACTTGAATATATAAATGATAAAATTCCTTATGATTAGTTCCGAATTATAAAATATGAGGCAATATCAATCCTCTAAGGTGTAATCATTAAATATCCCTAGTCGTAGTATTATCGAGACTGGACATCGATAATGCAGAATAGGATAGTATTGCACTTATGCGCGTTATGGGAGCATAATGACATAGTTCTCATATATTTAAGTATTAGATACTTATGCAAGTGTGATAAGAGGTTGTGTTTACCGATGGTACGGGAACAGCTTCACTCCAGATACACCCCTCGGAATCCCATTGGTAGTATGACTATGTGTCTCTTGGAATCTGATTCAGGGTAGGTGTATTTGGTCTTAACCTGAGACTTGCATCGCTAATACTTGCGACAATCAATACGCTTTGGTTTTGATCGTCCGGAACTTTAACAGGTTCTGTGTACGCCTCTTCTGGGTTTATTGAGAATCGTAGAGTATTGGATGTGATGTCAAGATGGAGTATCACTTCATTTATATGGAGATGATGATCACGCAGGGATAAAGAACTGGTACTCTAATGTGTTACAACCATCGGGATAATATGACAAGGTCATGATTATCCGATTAAAGAGACTAGTTTCTTGTGATCCGATATATGCTTCGTACGGGGCAGACACTACTCCAGCCCTAGGTCTTGCATGTGACATCCGATACTGGATCGCTATTCGCAATACTACGTATACTATGCCTGAAAAAGATTATATATTCCATTAAGAATATTTCTGGAGAATTGGGTAGGCTCGGTGCTTTACTAGAAGCTAACCATGTCTTGTAAATCAGTAGGCACGTGGTACGAGGTACGCACTTTTTCGGATAGTCTGACAACCGGATTTACTTTCAACATATCCATGGGTCTCTTGGGTCGCTTCTCAAAGATTCACCGATGATAGTTGACTTGATTAGAGTTAATCTGTTATTAATTAAGAGAGAAAAAATTAATTTGAGATTAATTGAGGCATTATTTAATTTGGGAATAAATGGGTTTGGAAGAGAGAGACCATGATTAATTTGGAATTAATCGGTAAAATAAATTTAATAGTTAAATTTGATTTTTTCTATTTAATCTATTTATATGGGCTAAATTAATATTTCAGATATATTAATTGGAATTAGATTTCAATACAAAATTAAAGTCAGACTTTAATACGAGCGAACAGATTAATTTAGAATTAATTCGTAAAATGGCATTCGTAATATATTTACGAGGCATCGTTATTTAATTAAATTTGATTTAATTATTTAGTGATGAAATTTTTTTTAGTTGGATTAAACGGATCCGAGCCGCGGCAAATATTCGTAGAGACCTTTTGAATTTTGAATTCAAAAGGTGGGGCCCACTTCACATGTGTGAAGTGGTGGTTGAGAGAGTGGTTGTCATTTATGCCAAAACCACTTACTTTTCAACCACTTGATTTTGGTTTAAGTGAAACCAAGACCCCAACTACTTGGTTTAGGTGAAAAGGGTAAAAACCCTTTACCAAATGCAAGTCTCTCTCATCCAACACACAACACAAGCAAAACACACCTAAGAACCCTAATTTTGGGCGTGAACCTCTATTCCTCTCTTCTTTGATTTTGTTGCAAAATCATTCAAGCTAGCACTTCAAGGAGTTAACAAAGGTGATAGGGAAACTCACTCAAGGGTTGGAATCAACACACAAAGCTTGGAGCTTCAACAACACAACACAAATTTTTGAAATTCAAATCTGATTATTGTATGTCATTCCGCACCTTTTAATGATCTTTTTCACACATAATCATGCTTAATAGATCCTTGGCATGTTCAAGGAACACTAACACTTTGTTCTTAAGACCGTCTCTTAACTATCATTGTCTTATCCTAAACACTTCAATCACACACACATACACACACACGCACATAACATAAATAAACCAATCAAGTACTTAACACATGAGTTACTTACATGGCTTCGCGAGCGCTTCAAGTCCTAGTGAAATCGATATTTCGACGGAATACACGGACTCCAAATGATCCTAACACTTCACAAAGTAAACTAAAGTTAAGAAAATCATCAATCATATAAATTATCATCAATACATATTAAAAACAGAAAAATCAAGCCCCTTTACACATCATCAAATTCGGCTAAGGGCAATTTTAATCACCTTTAGAGTTTTCATCACAATACAATATTATACAAGCTAAAATATCACCCGAACACACTAACTAACATAATAACTGTGCTTGAATTTTTTCCCAATCATTTCAACCAATCTCTCACCATGAATAATCAAATTCAGACAGATATTCTTGCATCTCCACATTTACTACTTTCATCATTTCCTCATACTTAAGTATTTACCAAACTATAATTCTAAACCCAACCTTATCAAACTCAGGTCACACCTCCAACCCTTAACATCATATGACACAAACTACCATATTTTAAAGCCATAATAACTCAACTAAATCTTCTACTTTTACTGGAAGGCTCGCGACCTCAAGCCCTAATAATACTATCCATGAATCCTTCTCATCAACCGTACTTCCAACATAAATGGTAATAATATATTACTTACATCATCACCAAGTAAAGAAAGAAAGAAAAAAAGCATACTCAAACTTTACTTATGTAATTCGGCCAAGGAGTATATATACATCATTTTATTTTTTCAACACCAAATCAATACAACTCAACTCAAAACAACATCATATGCATAATTCATCACCATTCACATTCAGCCCACCCCTTAGGGGAATAAAATTTTAGGCATTCAACTAAATAAATCTAATTCCTGCTTAAAAAATCATAAAATATATCAACCATTAAAACATCATAAAATACATAAACCTTTATTATTTAATCATCACAAACACAAAACAACATCCCCTATATCAATTAAAATTTTGGGTAGCCCCTTAATAAGAGGATTATTGGCCATTTCCAAAATCTAAGCTTAATACATATGAATATAGTCATGAAATGCATAAAAATGGGTGCTAACTACTGTAATTAAGCCAAAGTGCAAAGATGAATAATAAGGGCTCATGGGCTACGAATTTGGTGATGAAAAATCTATTCTAAAATCCGAGAAAATAAGAAAAGAAAAACAAAGGAAGCTCGCTGTAGGACACAGAACTTGGGCGACGCATGCTGTTCTAGACTCAGGGCCTAGTTGAGAGTACGGAATAGTCCGCGGGGAACTAAACCGGAGAATAATGGAGTCGCCACCCGGTGTGAACCGGGACAAAGATTTAAGGCCACACTCACCCCTCGCAAGGGAAGACCTCAAACCGTTGGGTTCGAAACGGTCCCTTACTTATGTCATTATGATGATATAATTTGTGCAATAAATCGACCGCATCTACTCAATAATCATGTTCAAAGGTTACTTAGATCTAATATGCTTCCACCAAATCAATCCTGATCTAAGTTTGCATCCTTGAAAGTAAGTCTTTAAACAACAAACACGCAATATCACACATCAAACATATTGAACCATCAAACCAACATAAACAAATAATTACTTAAACATGAATATAAGCTAAACTAAACATCATGCGTAAAAAAGAACATAATCATGCTTTAAAATTAAATAACGAAACTAAATTAAATCATGCTTAAAATAATAAATAAACGACCTAGAACTATGACATGCTCAAATACAAATTTGGATGAGATGAGATCTGTGAATCTTAAGTGGTACGTGGTATTGTATCCCGAGTGCAGACCATACTACCGTCCATTCGGAATCGGCTATGGAATTTACGTCCGGGTTTCCATCTGACATACCACAAAAGGGGAACACATATGTCACTCATCCGACAATCAAATCATGCCTCAACCGACTCTCATGCAATTATATATCAAAAATAAATAAATAAAACGAAAGAAGATAAGTAAAAAGGCGCCCTCAGGTCTAACCTATTTTGTCGTCTCAAGAAAGGGTGTTACACGTCCGTTGGAAGGGCGAATGATCCGATACTTTTCCGATTTCTTATCTCAACGTCTTTCCTTGCTGTTTTACTATTCGAGCTGCTGTTTTTGGTCCGTTTCGTTGCTGTTTTGCTGCTATTTTTTAGGTCACTGTTTTGGTCGTTTTGTGGATTGTTTTGGATGATTTTGAAGGTTAATAGGGCTGCGGTTTTGAGTGATTTTTTGGGGATGTTTATGTAGTTTTTTAGTGCAGTTTTTGGGGTGTTTTTGGGGCTGTTTTATGAGTTAAATTGGTGAGAAAACGGAATAGAACAGGGGCTGTTTGTGCGGCAGTAAATGGGTCAGTGCAGTGAGCTGTTTTGGGCTATTTTGGCGTGCAGTGGGGGGCTATGTTTGGGGGTGTTTTGCGGCACTTTGGGACTATATTAGGGGATTTTTTGGCTTGGATTTAAGGGCTGTGAAGGGGTTAAAGATGCGGCAGTTTGGGGGTATGTATGGTGGCTTGTGCGGTAATGAGGGGGGTGTGTGGTGTTTCACGGCAATGCAAGGTTTTTAAGGTTTTTTTTGTACGCAGCAATGGGAGAGAATTTGAGAGGTCTTGAGCGTGAGTTTCTTCTGAATATTGTGTGGATATGCTAGGGTTGTGAATGGGGGGTGAAGGCCTCTTTTTATAGGCAAAGAGAGAAGACTTTCCTAATTTGAATTGGAAAGAATCTCCTAATTGGTGTCTAACAAGGAATGGATCTCCTAATTTGGATTTGTGATTGGATTTGATTTGGTAGGGATTTGATTTGATTTCTTTTATTTAGGTAAGGATTTTACAAGATTTAAACATGTGATAAATATGCATATACCTAAATAAGAAGGCCTTGGGCGTGAATCACATCCCTTGGGCATGGGCTTGGTTTGACTTGGGTATTTTGGGTTTGGTTTGGGTTTTGGGCCTTAGGTAAGCTTTGAAACGGAAGTCCAACAAGGAGCTGAAGCTAAATAACTCAGATAAAATCCAACAAAAAATTCTAATTTCCAACTTTACCCCTCCAACGTCCGTTTCCCGCGGCTTTCATGACTAAAGAGGTAGTGCCTCCATACGAGACTCATCATCAGGCTGATATGCAAAAATGCAATGCCTACAGTCACCCCCACTTTAATGGGACTTGTGTAGTGTGTGACAATGACAATTCCTATCAAAGTATGTGCAATGCATTTTTACTTACCTGGCTCGCCAGCTGCCACATGGTTCGCCTGCTGTGTTGAGTTGATAGTGCTAACCCCGTACCTAGGGTGTCGCGGTTGCGTCTCCGTGCCTAGAGTGCCGCAGTGGTGGTGTTGTTGTCTGAGTGCTAACCTCGTACCTAGGGTGTCACGATGACGACTCCGTACCTAGAGTGCCACAAATGTTTGAATGCTAACCCTGTACCTAGTGTTGGACAAAATGACCCATATCGTCACTATTTGCACAGATCATTGTGTTGTTGTAGCAAATTAACTATGTGACAAGGAAATTGCACTCTCATCATTTGTGATTAGATCACCATAGATGTATAAATGAAGAGAGGTCCCTATGATTAGTTCCTGGATTGAGAATGATATGAGACAGTATCAATCCCCGAAGGATTAATCATTAAATATCCCTAGCCGGAGTATTATCGAGACTGGACATCGATAATGCGGAATAGGCTAGTATTGCACTTGTGCGCGTTGTGAGGGCACAACGGCATAGTTCTCATATATATAAGTATCGGATACTTATGCAAGTGCGATAGGAGGTCGTGTTTCACCGATGGTACGGGAAACAGCTTCGCTCTGGATAGGCCCCTCGGAATCCCATTGGTATTATGACTATGTGTCTATGGGAGGCCGAAATCAAGGTAGGTGTGTATAGTCTTAACCTGAGACTTACATCGCTAATACTTGCGATAATCGGTAGACTTTGGTCTTGGTGGTACATGACTTTAACCGGTTCTGCGTACACCACTTCTGGTTTATTAGAGAGTCGTAGTGTATTGGGTGTGATGTCAAGACGGAAGTATCACTTCAGTCATAGTGGAGATGATGTCACGCAGGATACGGTACTAGTGCTCTTGAGTGTTGCACACCAATCGGGATATTGTGACCAGGTCATGAATATCCGATTATAGAGACTATGTTACCAGACATCCGATATGTGTTTCGGACGGGGCAGACACTTATCCAGCCCCAGCCCTAGCACGTGACTATCCGATACTGGGCCGATACGCACAATACTACGGTATACTACGCTTGATATAGATCCTTATTCCTGTAAGGATGTTTCCGGAGAATTGGATAGACGTGGTGCTTTGCTAGAAGCCAACCTTGTCTTATAAATCGGAATAAACGTAGTACAAGGTACTTACGTGTTCGAACAGTTTGACGACCGATTTGACTGCCAACATATCTGGGGATCTCATGGGTCGCTTCCCAAAGATTCACCGATGACGTATGACTCGCACTTATATTAATCTGAGATTAATTAGATGAGAGAGAAAATTAATCTGGGATTAATTGCGGAGATATTTTATCTAGGATAAAATAACGATTAAAGAGAGAGAAATATTAATTTGGAATTAATCGAGGAATTAATATATTTGATATATTAATCGAAATTGGATTTCGACGTGGAATTAAAATTAGATTTTAATTCAGGCGAACGAATTATTTTAGAATTAATTCGTTAGCGACGTGAATAGTGATTTCGCTTGGCGTAATCGTTTAATTACGATGCAACAGAAAATTCATTAATTTGGAATTAGCGAACCCGAGCCCGAGATTTTTACGAGCGTATTCGTATTTAGAATTCGAGTGCGGCACGTCAAATCAAGCGTCAAATCGCTTATCGCATCTAGCGTCACATCAAGCGTCAAATCATGTCACTTTGAGTGATGTGACAATTGATTGGATTGATTGATGATTGAAAGTGATGTGATGTGACTTGATGATTGAAAGGTGATGTGTGTGTACTTGGCAATTAAAGCCAAATGGCTTTGAAATGAATTTCAAATGAAATTCATTTGTATTTGATACAAAAGAAAAGCCAAAACCGTATACACTTTCACTTTTCATTTTCCCTCCTCTCTCTCCTCTTCTTCTCCTCTCTTCTCTCACGCCATTTTCTGTTTTTCTTAGGTAGTGAACTGCCGTGAAACACAAAGAAATGGAGGGAAGCCAAGTGTGTTTTGTGGTAAAACAAGAGTGCTAGCACACTCCGAGATCAATGCGAAGGTGATAGGGAAGTTAACCCATGAGCCGGGAAGCCATTCGGTGAAGCTTGTAGCTTCAAAACTTGAAGATGTTGGGCGAAATTCACTATTCACAGCAGTCCACTGCCTTGATAAAATGTGCAGATTTTTGATTTTTGTTGCCCAAATCGTCGCTCAACCGCTCGATGTAAGTATTCCGCACTTCCGTCGTTGTATTCACTTGTTATTCATGCTTGAGTTTTGATTTTGGGACCTTGAAAAACTCCTTCACCTAGGGCGTCACGGTGACGTCTCTGTACCTAGAGAGCCATAAATGTCTGAATGCTAACCCCGCACCTAGGGTGTCGCGGTGATGACTCCGTACCTAGAGTGCCACAAATGTCTGAATGCTAACCTCGTACCTAGGTTGTCGCAGTGACGACTCCGTACCTAGAGTGCCACAAATGTTTGGATGCTAGCCCCGTACCTAGGGTGTCACGGTGACGACTCTGTACCTAGAGTGCCACAAATGTCTGAATGCTAACCCCGTACCTAGGGCGTCGCGGTGACGTCTCCGTACCTAGAGAGCCACAAATGTCTGAATGCTAACCCTATACCTAGGGTGTCACAGTGACGCCTCCGTACCTAGAGTGCCGCAAATGTCTGGATGCTAACCCCGTACCTAGGGTGTCGTAGTTGATATTTCCATACCCGGAGTGCCGTAACTGGCTGAACTGATCTGGTATCTCCATACCCGGAGTGCCGTACCTGGCCGAACTGATCTGGTATCTCCATACCCGGAGTGCCGTACCTGGCCGAACTGATACTGAACTGATGTGGGCCTCGCCCTCAGAATGCCATACCCGGAAGAAACTGATGCTGAATTGATGTGGGCCTCGCCCCTAGAATGCCATACCCGGCAGAACTGATACTGAACTGATGTGGGCCTCGCCCCCAGAATGCCATACCCGGCAGAAACTGATGCTGAATTGATGTGGGCCTCACCCCCAGAATGCCATACCCGGCAGAACTGATACTGAACTGATGTGGGCCTCGCCCCGAGAATGCCATACCCGGCAGAAACTGATCTGATGTGATATGGGCCTCGCCTTCAGAATGCCATACCCGGCATAAAATGATGCTCATGTGATATGGGCCTCGCCCCCAGAATACCATACTTGGCAGAAAAATGATACTAATGCTCAATGATTCCTTGTAGCATGTTGTGTTTCATCTCTCGAGATCATCTTTGATAGCTAGATGTATATTCGTCCTCAACGAATGCTTTTGCATCAAAAACCAAAGAATCTTCAAAGTACTCGATATGCTCAACTCTGATTGTCTGGATAGGTGATCTGAACTAGACTCATAGTGTGTGTGTGCCGAGAATCTTTCACAGCTTATTCCTTAAGCAAGCCAATTTGACGATTTCGTTTCGGAGAATCGGACCAGTGGGTCTAACCAACGTGAATGTCTTAATCACATTCTGTGATTACTTTAGCATACTCAAAATGATATGGCCTTTTGCATTTCACTCTTGTCTCTTTCTTCTCATTTGGAACTTTTTCTTTACTTTTCTTTGCTTTTCTCTCTTTTTTTTTTCTGACCCACCTACCCTTTAAGGTAGCGTTTCTCCTCATGGTGGTCCTAATACTCGCCCATTGGGAGCTTCACGCTTATCGGTTATGGGCGGTCTTTTTCTTTTCTTTTCTTTTCATTGCAGAGACATTTATTTTATTTCCTACCATATCATATATCGCAGCGTCCGTAATCCAGGGTGGACATCTAGGCAAACGGTCATTCACCGATCCACCATCTCTTCAGCTAGTCATCTCGTCAACCACTCAGGCCTCCGCTATTGAGATCCCGTATTCAAGTGCTTTTAGGAGTCTAATCAAGATCATTATATTCAGCATACCGGTGAGGAACACTTCCAGTGCTTATTGTTTCTAAGACTTCTCCCTATAGCACACAATGTCATCACTGGACATACATCTATTTATCAAAGATTTCTCTTTCACCCTTTTTTTTCACTCACTCACCCTAAGGAGTTCTTCCTCCCTAATGCTAACCATGTGGGCTTCGCCCCCGGGATCCATACCCGAAACTCAAACTCAAAATGGGCCTCAACCCTCAGATCACCATCTGAATCTTAACACCGATGTGGACCTCGGCCCTAGGATTTCTACCCAAATTGAATACAGTGCTTTCGCTGTTTCTGATTGGCTTGTCTTTACCGCTTTTCTTTTCTTCTTCGAAACTTGTGAATATAAAACAAAAACACAAAACACACAAAAAATGATGCAATAACGGGTTATATATGTGCATGCATGCATGAGTTCTCTTTATCCCGCTGGGTTAGGTCTTCTGTGGGTGACTATTCAGTCTTCTGTCCCTTAGGCAAAATATAGCTTCAATCTGTCAACATTGATCGGCTCGGTGAACGCATTCCCTTCCAAGTCTGACAGTCTCACTGCTCTATTTCCCATTACCTTCTGAACGATGTATGGTCCTTCCCAATTCGGTCTGAACTTCCCTCTTGGGTCTGTCGTCGATGGCTTCGACTGCTTAAGCACGAGATCACCTTTCTTGATCTTGGTAGGCCGCACCTTCTTGTTGAACGCTCGAGCTAGCCTCTTCTGATAGATCTGCATGTGGTGCAAGGACTTCATCCTCTTCTCCTCCATCAGAGCCAACTGTTCAAACCTCTGCGAGGTCCACTCATGTTCAGGCAACTCTACTTCTGCTAACACCCGCATGGACTGTATCTCAACTTCCACCGGCAGTACCGCTTCCATTCCATAAACCAAAGAATACGGCGTGGCTCCTGTTGTCGTTCTCACCGATGTTCTATATCCCCACAAGGCGTATGGTAGCTTGTCGGCCCAATCCTTGTAATTCTCAGTCATCTTCACCAAGATTGTCTTTATTGTCTTGTTGGCTGCCTCGACTGCCCCATTAGCCTGCGGCCTGTATGGTGAGGACTTGTGATGGCCTATTCCATACTTCTGTAGCATTATTTTGGTTTCTCCCTGAAATTGGACTCCATTATCCGTTACCATATGGTGCGGCATACCATACCGGCAAATGAGGTTCCGCGCTATAAACTTTGCCATCTGCTTTGCTGTAACATTGCGGAAAGATTCGGCTTCTACCCACTTTGAGAAGTAGTCTACGGCCACTACTATAAAGCGATGCACATTCGATGCATTCGGTCGAATTTCTCCGATCATATCTATTCCCCAAGCTGAGAAAGGCCATGGCTCCGACAGCCCGTGCAACTCTGTATGCGGCAGATGGTTCAAATTGCCGTGTGCTTGACAGTAATGACAGTACTTTACCAGTTTTACGCAGTCAGCTTCCATGGTTGACCAGTAAAAGCCTTGTCTCACAATCTTGCGGGACAAGTTTAATCCATTCATATGTGGTCCACATACACCAGTGTGCACTTCTTCCATTATCTTCTAAGCTTCTTCCTTCTTTAAGCATTTCAGCTGAATCCCATTTGCCTGCCTCTTGTAGAGTTCTCCCTTCAGACTCATATACTGAGAAGCTAACTTTTGAATGGCCACTCGGTCTTTTCTGCTTGCTTCTTCTGGGAATTCCCCATGCTCCAAATACTTCTGTACATCATAATACCAAGGCCTCCCATCATCGAACTCCACCTCTAAGATTCTACTTATCTCATACACTGGCTTGCTTGCCGTTGTCAACACAAGCGGTCTCATTACCAGTTTCTCTGGATTTTCCCAAGTTGTGGCCAGTGTTGCCAATGCATCTACCATCTGATTCTCCTCTCTCAGCAAATGCTGAAATTTACAATCAGGGATAGTCTGTGCCAGAATTCTGAGATGGAACAAGTACGGCTTCAACCGTTCTTCTTTTAGCTCCCATTCTCCTTGCATCTGTCGGATCAACAACATTAAATCTCCGTAGAATTCCACATTCTTAGCTCTCAAGGCTATCAATGCCGTCAATCCGAATGCACATGCTTCATACTCAGCCATGTTATTAGTCACCCTGAATGTTAACCTCTTGGCCATAGGCAAAGTTTCTCCTTCAGGGGTGACTATTACAATCCCGATTCCGGCTCCTTTGTAGTTCACTGCTCCGTCGAAATACATCTTCCATCCTTGGACTGCTATAGTTTGGATTTCTTCGCGGGGAACTCAAACTTGTACTGATCCCCTTCAACTGGTTGCAGTGCCAGGAATTCTGCCACGGCTCGCCCTTTGATTACCTTGGAGGTGAGGTATTCGATGTCAAATTCAGTCAGCAGCACTAACCATCTACCCAACTTCCCAACCTGCGAGGGTACTGAGTGCAAGTACTTCAAAGGATTCTCATTTGCCACCACTTGGATCTTGTAAGACTGGAAGTAGTGGCGTAACTTCCTGGATGCCCATACTACTGCTAGATAAATCTTCTCCACTTCCTGATAGCGAGCTTCATACGGAAGCAGCTTCTTACTCAGGTAGTAGACAACATGCTCTACTCCTGTCTCATCGGCTTGTACCATCATCGCCCCCAGCGCTTCAGGTTCAATAGCCAAATAAAGTACCAAAGGCCTACCCTGTCTCGGAGGTTTCACCACAGGAGGTTTCACCAAATATTCCCTTATTCTGTCAAATGCTTCCTAACATTGTTCGTTCCATTTTACCGGTTGGTCTTTCCTCAACAACTTGAAGATGGGCTCACATACCGACGTCAGCCTGGCAATGAACCGACTAATATACTGGATTTTCCCTAGGAAGGCTCTGACTTCTTTCTCTGTCTTCGGTGCCAGCATTTCTGCGATAGCCTTGATCTTTTCCGGATCCAATTCTATTCCGCCCATTCCAACTGTATGGCCGAGCAGCATTCCTGATGTTACTCCGAAAACACACTTCTTGGGATTCAACCGTAAGTTGTACTTATCCACTCGTTCAAGGAACTTTTCCAACGCTTCCATGTGCCTCTCCCTCGTTTCAGACTTGACCATCATGTCATCCACATACACCTCAATCTTCTTATGCATGAGGTCATGAAACAGAGTAGTGGCCATCCGCTGATATGTGGCTCCGAGGTTCTTAAGCCCAAATGGCATCACCTTGTAGCAGTAAGTACCCCATTTTGTAACAAAGACGGTCTTGTGCTTATCTTCTTCGGCCATAAGCACTTGGTTGTATCCTGAAAACCCATCCGCAAATGAGTACATGGAAGACAATGCCGCACTATCCACCAGCACATCTATATGTGGTAAAGGAAAGTCATCCTTTGGGCATGCCTTGTTAAGATCTTTGTAGTCGACACACATTCTGACTTTGCCATCTTTTTTCGGAACAGGCACGATGTTGGCCAACCACTCGGGGTATTTCACTACTTCCAGGAATCCCACATATATTTGCTTCTTGACATCTTCCCTGACTTTCTCGACCCACTCGGGTCTCATCCTTCGAAGCTTTTGCTTTACCTACTTCATGTTTGGGTAAGTCGGTATCGCATGTTAGGCTATACTTCTATCGACACCAGACATGTCTTCGTAAGACCAAGCAAACACTTTGGCATATTTTACCAACACCTCTTCCAGATTCTTCCGCTCTTCGGCTGTGACTTCACTCGCAATCAGAATCTCTCTGGGATTCTCGGGTGTTCCAAGGTTAAAAGTATTTGTCTTGGTGGAGTTGATATCGAATACACTTAGATCATTCGAGGTAAAAAGAGAAGACTCGGCCAAGTAAGCGAAATTATTATCTTTATTGCCAACAATAGAAGGAGTACACTCAAACAAATCTGGGAGGTAAATATCCTCATCATCTATAGGTATTTCCTCCTCTACAACAAGATCATCCTCAGGTTTCTTCTTCTCATCTAGGGTCAGGGTCTCCAGCTTCATAAGTTCCTCTTCCCACTTTTCATCATCTTTCTTCTCTTCTCCAAACAGTGGCCTTCCTCCAAATAGGTCCTGGAATATCTCAAACCCGGGCAATACTATCACGTTCACCTCCACTAGTTCGGGTTCTCCCTGATATCCCGAGGCTTTAACAAAGCACTCCATCAGCTTTAGCCCTTTCTTCTGGGCCATGGGCTTGTCCTCGTCAGACCGGTATCCCAAACCCTTCCGAGTGTTTTGCCCTTTGAAATCTGGCAGTGTCGAACCCTGGCCTGGCTCAAATTTCATCTTCTCCATAATTCGGGCTACCTTGGGATCCACACACTCTTCAAAAGTCACCGACACTTGGACCTTGCGAAAGGTTGTATTTCCAAAGTAGCTACAACATTATCCACCTTGGCTCGGATAGTGATGATTTTCCCGTTATAAGGGAACTTGATCATCTAATGCAAAGTAGAGGGCATGCCCCCAAGCTTATGGAAGCAGGGCCTTCCCAATAATAAGGCAAAAATGGGAGGGATGTCCAGCCCAGTGAACTCCACTCCATCCTCAACTGGACCAACCTTGACTATTGCGATAAAAGTACCTTCGACTCATCGCTTGCTATCATCATAGGCTTTGATAGTCATGTTGGAAGGACTCAACTCAGTTAGCTTAATACCCAGCCTAGCTAGAATTTTCAATGGGCATACATTGATGGAAGAGCCATCATCCACCATCACACAAGAAGTATTCTTGCCCCTTACTTCAGCTCGGATGAATAAAGGCCTGTTGCGGTTTCTTCCCACGGCCGGAAGTTCTTCGTCAGAGAAGGTTATTTGTTGTTGGACTGCGTCACTATTTGTACAGATCACGACGTTGTTGTACAAATTAACTATGTGACATAGGAGATTGCACTCTTATCATTTGTGATTAGATCACCTAGATAAATAAATGATAAGAGGTCCCTATGATTTGTTCCTGGACGGAGAATGATACGAGACAGTGTCAGTCCATGAAGGATAAATCATTGAACATCCCTAGTCAGAGCATTATCGAGATTGGACATCGATGAATGCGTAAAAGACTAGTATTACACTTGTGCGCGTTTGTGAGGGCACAATGACATAGTTCTCATATATTTGGGTATTGGATACTCATGCAAGTGTAATAGGAGGTTGTGTTTCACCGATGGTGGGGAAAAACAGCTTCGCTCTGGATTAGACCCCCTCGGAATTCCATGGTAGTATGACTACGTGTCTATGGAAGTCCGAAATCAGGGTAGGTGTATTTGTCTTAACCTGAGACTTGCACCGCTAATACTTGCGACAATCAATATACTTTGGTTGCGGTCGCCAGGGCTTTAACCAGTTATGTGTACGCCAATACTGGGTATATTGAGAATCGTAGTGTGTTGGGTGTAATGTCAAGACGGAAGTGTCACTCCAGTATATGGAGTTGATGATCACACAGAGATACAAAACTCGTTCTCTATATAAGCTTGCAACCGTCGGGATAATATGACTTGGTCATGATTATCCGATTTAAAAGAGACTAGTTGCTTGTCATCTGACATATGCTTCGTACGGGGTTAGACACTGTACCAGCCCCAGGCCTTGCATGTGATCATCTGATACTGGACAAGCAATACGTAATACTACGGTATACAACACCTTGATTAGATCCTTTTCCTGTAAGGTATTTCCGGAGAATTGGGTAGGCATGTGCTTTGCTAGAAGCCAACCTTGTTTGTAAATCGGTACAACGTTAGTACTTGGGTACTCACGTGTTCGGATAGTCCGATGACCGATGACTGCCAATATATCCGGGGAATCTCCTGGGCGCTCCCAAAGATTCACCGATGACGTATGACTAGCATTTTAATTAATCTTTGATTAATTAGATGAGAGAGAAAATAATTGGGATTAATTGCGGAAGGGGAAATTATTTTTATCGTAGGATAAAATATCGATTAAAGAGAGAGAATCATGATTGGAATTATGAGGAATTTAATAATTTTGATATATTAATCGAAATGGATTTCGATGCGGAATTAAAATTAGATTTAATCGGTGCCGAACGAATTTTAATTTAGAATTAATTCATTAGCGACGTGAATAGTGATTTCGCTAGGCGAATCGTTAAGTACGATGTTACCAAAGGAAAATTAGTTAATTTGGAATAAGAGAACCCGGGAGCCCAGATTATTTACGAGCCGCATTCACATTTCCAATTCGAGTGCGGCAAGTTGACCGGCGTAATCACACACGTTTAACGCAAGTGCACGTATCGTTCAAGTAGTATAAAAAGATATCGATCCCACGAGGACTTATTACCTATTCTATCAATTTTATGAGGTCAAGTTATTACTAATATCTAACAAGTTGTTTGATTGTTTAGAAAAGATGATGATTCTAAATTTAAAACAAGTAAAAGAAATTGAGAGTAGATTAATGAGAATTAAAACTATCTAGGGTTGTGAATTTTTCCAATATTAATTAAAAGATGAAGTAGTTAAATCATAGTTGGGTAACATATTGAATTATTAATCTGGAACACTAAATTATGTAAAAGCCTCTTCCGATGGTCATTTACAAATACCTAGAATAATCAAATTGAACCATATGTCTATGTCAATTAAATTACCTAGATTCATTAAGATTGAATTCCAATTATGATTACCCCCGCCCAACAGGTATATTCCTATCCTGTAAGGAAATCTATTAAAGGTTTATCTATCCTTAAAGAAGATCGTGGGTTGTTGAGTATAAGGTCTTTAAACTTAAAATCCCTATGTCTAGTTCATTTTAAGTTTTATCTAATCAATTTTATTAATGGCCAGTTAATAAAAAGGCATTAAGATTATGACTCAACAAATAACTCTTTAAATTACCCAAACTATAATCTAACTTTTTAAAACCGTGATATTAGATTTTATCACAACCCTAGATATTTAACTTAGTTACAACACATAGCTAAAATTGATAAAAACTTAAAAGACATAAAGTGAAATTGCTGAAAAGTAATTGTAGAATAATAATTTGCAATAAAATGAAATGAAATGCTAAGGCAAAAGGAATTAACTTCTACTATTTACTATTTAGATATCTCCCAATAATATAATATATAATCTTGTGATTTTTTAAACCAACCGTCCAGAATGGCGGTATCCTCATTAAGTCAATATTCAAATATACCAGCCATAAGGCGGAACAGTAAAATAAATTTAAACCAACCGTCCAGAATGGCGGTATCCTCATTAAGTCAGGTTTAACCAGATTAATTGAATTACCTACCGTCCAGTATGGCGGTATCCTTTATTAATTCAGATTTTAAATAGTTTATATATTATATTTTAAGGGAGATTAATCTAAATAGCAAAAGTAAAAGTATTACCTTATTACCTCAGCATAGAGAAGTTACCTCCTCATGGATGAATGAAAACTACTATTTATAAGAAAATTACTACTACAAACGTAAATAAAACTGAACAAAAGAAACTAAAGAAGAAACTCTCAATTTTATATATGAAATTTCAGAGGAAGTGGTACATCAAAACTAAGAAATTCAAATCTATTTATAGGAAAAAAAAAAAAATCTTTTTATTATTATTATTTTTTGATTTTTTTTTATTATTTTATTATTTTTTTCTGGATCGCTGAATTTTCGACACGTGGCATGGTGGCTAACAAAGACGGCTCGTTGAATTTTTGACATGTGGCATGGTGGTGCAATTACCAAAATACCCTCGGTGTCGGGACGCCCAAAATACCAAAATACCCTTTTGCCAAATTTCACAGTTTTGCTCCAAATCACCTCCAGAATGTCCTGAAATTTTATTTCGGTGTCGGGATGCCCAAAATTACCAAAATACCCTTTGTCTCGGGACGCCCAAAATTACCAAAATACCCTTTTGCCAAATTTCACCAAATTTCACAGTTTTGCTTCAAATCACCTCCAGAATGTCCTGAAACTTTATTTATCTACAAAATAACACAAAACACATCAAAATATTCACAAAACTCAAGAAACTATACAAAATATTAAGTTAAATGAGTGGGAAACAGTGATAGTTTTACCACTCATCACACCCCAAACCTAACATTTTGCTAGTCCTCGAGCAAAATAAAATATAATAAAATTTAACTAAGCCACTTTCGTAGGGATCACGATTGCATTTAGCATATGCAACAAGCCTTTAAACCCCTAGGTGTCCCTAGTGGACGAGTTGTAGTCTCGTGAAGGTTTACAGCAATGATACCCACAAACATTTTTATAAAAGTAAAAAGGTAGTGAAACTAATGCACACAAAAGCAAAAAGACAAGAGAAAAGAGAATAAAGAAGTTAGTGACTAATTAGGTGAAACTTCTACTCCAAGTTTACTAATTGTTTTGTTTCATTCTAAATTACCGAATAAGTAAATTCTCCGATTATTTTTACCATTCTTCATATACACAGCTAACAAAGTTTTAACAACTCATTTTTGCCCACAACAGTCATAAGTGCAGTTGATAAGAGAGTAATATTTTTGTCCTAAAGTTTTTATCAGATTACACATCTTTTGTAGTAATGGAATAATTTTTCTGATTTTTTCTTTTTTTTTTGAATTTTGACTTTTTATTTATATACAATACCTTCCGTCTATGTAGCGAGTTTGGGTCGGTGGCTCCCAAACCAGTTGGCTTTAGGGCACCAGGTGTTAAGACACCCCTACGGACTTAATTACTCAAACTTCATATATATATATATATATATATATATATATATATATATATATATATTTTCTCATCATTTTTGATCCATGTAGCGAGCTTTGGGTCAATGACTCCCAAACCAGTTGGTTTTAGGGCAGTAGGTGTTAAAACACCCTTACAGACTTAATAACTCGGATCTCAGATGAAATATTTTTTTATTTTTTTTTATATATCCCATCACTTTTTGAGATGCTTCCTCCAATTAAACTATATCACTGAATATTACAATCTTTTCAATTTTAGCTCATGTTAGTATGTTACCATGAATGTTGATAATACCTGCCAACTAAGCATATGAAGATCTATTTAATTCAGTTTTATGGAGAATTTACAAATTAAATAATTCAAAAGGAAATAAATAAAAATTAATTTGTTTCGAAAAATGGGTTTGAAATACGTCTCAGGAGTGGAAATTCCTTACACAGCTATTTCTTACCAATTTCACCTTAACAACAAAACATAAACATAAAGAAATAACTACTACTGGTCATGGTGTGTGACTAACTGTCGAATGGACTTCCCGTTGTAGATTCCCCAGAGGGAGGGTGGAGCGAGGCTCCCTTAAATACCCAAGCTTCTTAGGCTCTTATCGCTTGGTGTCAGGAATAAACAACGAGTCCTCCAAACTAGTCTATCACAGCAAGCTACGGGTGAACGATTATCTAGGTGCCTTCACAGCTTTTCCTTATAAAGAGGTAGTAAGTGAAGAAAGACACCAAACCATCACCTAGCTTTAAATATGCCTTTTCTTTTAAATTTTTTTTTTTTTGAAAATTTTTTAATTTTTTTGTATTTTTCAAAAAATTTTGGACTAAAAATAAAAACACAATAAAAACAAGATACTATTAACTATTCCTCACCCCCAAATCTAAATGAGACATTGTCCCCAATGTCTTAAACAATAGAAGAAGAGGTTAGAAGATAGTACCTGATTAGCTGAAATTCTACAGGAAAATTAAAGATTAAGATCCAGATTTATTCGACGCTTCTTACCACGATCATCTTCAGACCATTTTATCTTTGAAAGGATATGATCAATTTGTGGTTCAAAAGCCAAGATTTGGTCAAACAAATCCTGGGCAGTTCTAGCAGTGAAGAGGAGTTCCTTAAGAGGTTTTGTCACGAATCCATTTCTTCGGGCATCCTCAAGAAACACACAAAGAAAATCATAAAATCCATCAACATTATACAGCCCAATTGGTTTCTGGTGTATGTTCAAGTTCGCCCAAGATAGCCCTATAAAAATATCCTCCAATATGCCCAAACCTCCTGGCAAAGCAATAAAAGCATCAGCACGGTTAATCATTTCTACCAGTCGTTCAGACATACCTGGCACAATTAGTTCTTCTCCGTTTGATGGTCCAATAAGATTTGCCTCTACCAAAGGTTTTGGGATGATTCCCAAAACTGAACTGCCTCTATCATGTACAGCCTTTGAAATGGTCCCCATAAGTCCAAGATTGCCTCCGCCATATATTAAGTGCATATTCTTTTCAGCCATGACTCGACCCAATTCTTGTGCTGCCTCTATGTATTGTGGATTAGTACCAACACTAGTACCACAAAACACACAGATGTTTTCAACTCGTCTTCTTGAAGTGGCTTCCATTTTTTAACTCTGGATGTCTCCAAACGTGCAATGATGAATTGAATTTATAGAACCTGAAAAGGGTGAGTAATAATAGCACTAGTACCTGCCAGATGACAATTATTAGTTAAACAGTAAAATAAATCATGATAGTCAAAAAGGTCTGGATCTTGTCGGAGAAAATAAAAGAAAACAACAAAATAAATACAATTATTAGGAAAAAAAAAAGAGATATAATATGTACAAAAAAAGTAACGGCTTGATTGACATCTATGCGTCAGGGACAAGCTTCCCGTCCAATTTTCTTATAAATTGGCAAACAGGGTCTTTTTGAGTCAGATTCCCAAGACTTAACTGTTGTCTTTCTTTTTGAAATTGTGTGTGTTTGTGAATGGCTATATGAACATATCCACTGGAATGCGTCTCAAGAGTCGAAGATATGTCATCTACAGACTCCTTACTCAAGCCATCCCTAATGAATTTAATTTTATCTTCACGAATATCAGACACCATTCCTAAAGAATGACAACGAGTATTACAATTCCAACGTGCACATTTGAAACAAACACCCATTTTTTTTAGCTCTACGTTTCTTTGCATAGGTGCTTCTTCCAAAACCAGGTAAGTAAGAACTACAAGTCTCAGAATACTCACCTGCAAATCGGACCTGTGCTTCGATCACCCAACGAATGTCATTAGGAATACCATGGATTGTTAGTAGTCTCATACGTTCCAAGCGACCTTTGATCAGAGAATTTTGAGGGAGAGAAGGAAATTGCTTGTGAAGATTTGCGAGAACTTCTTCCATCCTGAAATGTCTTGACCTGTAAAAACTAAACACAAAAAATAAAATCACACCAGATTGCAATATATACAAAAAATACATGGGTTGCCTCCCTGCTAGCGCTAAGTTTTAAGTCGTCAGCTAGACGTGACTTCTCGAACATTATACTGAATCTGAAAGTGTGACACTTTTTTTTTGTCGCTCCAACGGTTCTCCCCAGTAGTGCTTGACACGCTGACTGTTAACTTTGAATGTGTTGTTGGTGATGAGATCCAGTAACTCAACAGCTCCATATGGTAAAATCTGAGTGATCACAAATGGACCTGACCACTTTGATTTCAACTTTCCAGGAAAAAGTTTCAACCTCGAATTATATAACAAACCTGTTGCCTTTGTTTCAACTGTCTGTGCACTATTTTTAGGTCATGCCATTTCTTGGTCTTTTCTTTGTATAATTTAGCATTCTCATAAGCTTGTAGGTGAAATTCCTCCAATTCATTGAGTTGGTGAAGTCGTTTCTTTCCTGCAGCTTGTGGCTCAAAATTCAACTTCTTCAGTGCCCAGTATGCCTTGTGTTCAAGTTCAACTGGCAGATGGCATGCTTTCCCAAACACCAATTGATATGGGGACATACCAATGGGTGTCTTGTAAGCTGTACGGTAGGCCCATAATGCATCATCCAGTTTTGTAGACCAGTCCCTCCTTGTTGATCCAACGGTTCTTTCCAAGATTCTTTTGATTTCCCTGTTTGAAACTTCAACTTGCCCATTTGACTGTGGATGGTAGGCTGTGGCAACTTTGTGAGTAACTCCGTATTTGGATAGGAGTGCATCAAAATATCTGTTGCAGAAATGTGTGCCTCCATCACTGATAATTGCTCGAGGTGTTCCGAAGCGAGTGAAAATATTCTTCTTCAAGAATTTGACCACCACTTTTGAATCATTGGATGGTAGTGCAATTGCTTCAACCCATTTTGAGACGTAATCTACAGCAACCAAGATGTACAGATTTCCAAATGATGGAACAAAGGGTCCCATAAAATCAATTCCCCACACATCGAATATCTCTACTTCCAGAATATTTTGCAACGGTCCTTCATTTCTCCTCGAAATATTTCCCATTCTCTGACACCTGTCACATTGAAGAACAAATAAGTGAGCATCTTTAAAAAGAGTGGGCCAGAACAAACCTGATTGAAGGACTTTAGCTGCAGTTTTATTCCCGCTGAAGTGTCCGCCGTATGGTGATGAATGACAGTGTTGCAAAACACTGTTGACCTCTTCCTGTGGAACACATCGTCTTAGTAATTGATCAGCACATCTTTTGAACAGGTATGGCTCATCCCAGACATAATGTTTGACTTCTTTGAAGAATTTCTTCCGTTGCTGAGTTGTCCATTCCAACGGCCATTTTCCTGACACTATGTAATTGACATAGTCAGCATACCAAGGGACTTCCTGCTGTTTTATGGCAAAAGCTGTTCATCAGGAAAAGTTTCTTTGATTGATAATTCTTTGCCAGCTGTTTCTCCATTCTCGAGCCTTGATAGATGATCTGCCACTGGGTTTTCTGTCCCTTTCCTGTCTCTGATCTCCACATCGAATTCTTGCAGAAGAAGTATCCAACGGATCAATCTGGGTTTGGCATCTTTCTTCGCGATCAGGTATTTGATTGCTGAATGATCTGTGTAGACCACCACTTTGGGACCCAACAGATAAGAGCGGAATTTGTCAAAAGCGAACACAACTGCAAGCAATTCCTTTTCAGTGGTTGTGTAGTTGAGTTGAGCTTCATTCAAAGTTCTGCTGGAGTAGTAAATGGTGTGGAATATCTTTGCTTTGCGTTGTCCCAAAACTGCACCTACAGCAAAATCACTAGCATCACACATTACCTCAAATGGAAGGGTCCAATCTGGTGCGACTATGATGGGGGCAGAGATCAGCTTCTGTTTTAAGATCTCAAAAGCTTCCTGGCATTCTTTGGTGAAGTTGAAAGACACATCCTTTTCCAGAAGATTGCAAAGAGGTTTTGCAATTTTGGAAAAGTCTTTGATAAATCTCCTATAAAAACCTGCATGTCCAAGAAAACTCCGAATTCCTTTGACTGATGTTGGTGGAGGTAGTTTTTCAATTGTCTCGATCTTTGCTTTGTCTACCTCGATTCCCTTTTGTGAGATGCGGTGTCCAAGAACTATGCCTTCATGTACCATAAAGTGGCATTTCTCCCAATTAAGTATCAGGTTTGTATCTTCACATCTTTGTAATACCTGTTTCAGATTTAACAAACAATGATCAAAAGAATCTCCAAACACAGAAAAGTCATCCATGAAAACCTCCATACTCTGCTCCAGCATGTCTGAGAAGATGGCCATCATGCAACGCTGAAATGTGGCAGGGGCATTACATAATCCAAATGGCATTCTGCGGAAAGCAAAAGTACCATAGGGACATGTAAATGTGGTTTTCTCCTGATCTTCTGGGGCGATGGCAATCTGATTGTATCCTGAATAACCATCTAAAAAACAATAGAACTCATGTCCCGCCAATTTGTCCAGCATCTGATCAATGAATGGCAGTGGAAAATGATCCTTCCTCGTGGCTTTGTTCAGCTTTCTGTAGTCCATACATACTCTCCATCCAGTCACTGTTCTTGTTGGGATTAGTTCATTCTTTTCATTGGTAACCACAGTAATTCCTCCTTTCTTCGGCACACACTGCATAGGACTCACCCAACTGCTGTCTGATATGGGGTAAACGATGCCAGCATCCAACCATTTGATGATTTCTTTCTTCACAACTTCCTTCATGATTGGATTGAGTCTCCGTTGATGTTCCACTGTGGGTTTATACTCATCGTTCATCAGGATCTTGTGCATGCAGAATGATGGACTAATCCTCGAATGTCTGCTATAGTCCAGCCAATGGCTTTCTTGTGCTCTCGTAACACTCTCAACAACTTTTCTTCCTGCTCCAATGTTAGAGAAGATGAAATAATAACAGGTAATTCAGAAGATTTTCCAAGAAATGCATACCTGAGATGACTCGGAAGTAATTTCAACTCCAACTGTGGTGGTTCTTCAATTGAAGGCTTGATCCGGTCTTTCTTTGGTAGTTCCAAACTTTCAATTGGTTGTGTCACTTTGAAACGAAATGGCTTGTCAAGATAGTTGATACATTCCAGAATTTCAGCATCTAACTCAGTTTCAGTCATGTTGGTGATGCAAGCTTCAAGTTTATCTGTAGGAGCTGTATTAGTATCATGAATGATACTATCAACAACATCAATTCTGAAACATTCTTCCTCTTTTTCTTCACTCGGGAATTTCATGGCTTTGAAAACATTGAAGGTAACTTCTTGGTCCTGAACTTTCATGGTCAGTTCTCCTTTTTGTACATCAATCACAGTTCGACCTGTTGCTAAGAATGGTCTCCCAAGGATAATTGGCACATCTTTGTCTTCATCCATGTCAAGGATAATGAAGTCTGCTGGGAGAATGAGTTTATCAACTTTGACCAGCACATCTTCAACGACTCCTCTCGGAAATGCGAGCGTTCGATCAGCGAGTTGCAGTGAGACTGAAGTAGGCATTGCTTCTCCAATTTGCAGTTTCCTGTAAATAGAAAAAGGCATTAAATTAACACTTGCACCTAAATCACATAAAGCCTTACCGAAGTTATGTTCTCCTATGATGCAAGGAATGGTGTGAAACTTCCAGGATCCTTCAACTTTGGGGAAGTTTTCTTTGAATGATGGCGCTGCATTCTTCTGATAATGCTACTGTCTCATAATCTCCCAATCTCCGTTTTCGTGAAAGAATGTCTTTCATGAATTTAGTATAGCTGGGCATTTGTTCCAAAGCTTCTGCAAATGGAATGTTGATGTGCAGCTTTTTGAAAACCTCCAAGAATCGAGCAAACTGCTTGTCTAGTTTACTTTTCTGAAGACGCTGAGGAAAAGGTGGAGGTGGAGTGATCTGTTCTTTTTCCTTTGCTTCTTTTTCCTCCATCTGTTTCTCTGTTTCTTTTGGAACATCTTCAACGGTTGCCTTGATTCCAACATCTTTGTTGATTTCAGTACCACTTTTCAAAGTGATGGCTTGACATTGCTCTTTCCTCGGTTCCTTGGATTTGGTTCTGTATTGCTGGGAAGATTTCCTGGTGGTCTGTAACTCTGAGCATTGGCCAGTTGTCCAATTTGATTCTCCAGTGCTTTGATGGAAGCAGATTGGCTTTGAAATATAGCATCATATGCTGCTTGTTGCTTTTTGAACATCTCTGCAATCCAATCTTTCATTTCTGGGTCTTTTTCAAACTCCTGGCTTTTGTTCTGTTGCTGGAATCCAGGTGGTGGATAGTTCTTTTGCCCTGAATTGTTGCTCCATGAGAAATTGGGATGATTCCTCCACCCCGGATTGTAGGTGTTGGAATATGGATTGTTTCCCTGTCTGTTGAAATTGTTGACATAATTCACCGTTTCTTCAAGTTGATTTTGTTTTGGTGCTTCTCCATATGGTGAATTTGTGGTTCCAATGTTGTTTTGCAAGCCGAGAGTCTCCATGAATTTGCATATTTGATCCAGTTTGGTACTGACTGCTGAATTGGCTCCAACTTCATAAATTCCAGCAATTCGTTGAATCATGCTCCTTTCTGTTGGCCACAAGGAATTGTTGTTGGCCATTTCTTCGATTAGGTCCCAAGCTTGATCTTCTCCTTTTGCCATTAATGCTCCTCCAGCAGCAGCATCAATTGTGGTTCTCATTATTCCAGAAAGTCCATTATAGAATGTTTGGACTTGAAGCCATTTTGGAATCTCATGGTGAGGACATTTCCGGAGCAAATCTTTGTACCTTTCCCAAGCTTCGTAGAGAGTTTCCGATTCTTGTTGTACAAAGGATGTGATGTCATTCCTCAGTTTCCAGTTCTCGCTGGTGGAAAGTACTTTGCAAGAAATTTGGTGGCTAAAGTGTTCCAAGTTCTGATAGAACCTGCTGGAAGTGAATGTAGCCAAGCTTTAGCTCTGTCTTTCAAGGAGTATGGAAAAACACGCAGTCTCATTGCTTCTTCAGCTTCTCGGTTGTAATTGAAAGTGCCGCAAACTTCCAGGAAGTTGCTGATGTGGGTATTAGGATCTTCAGTTGCTTTTCCCCCAAATTGCACTGATTGCTGAATCATCTGAACGCAAGTTTTAATGTCGCCTGCATTTGCTGGTAAAGGAGGAAGTACAATACATGAAATGAGGCCATCTACCACCGGAATGGTTCTGTCTCGAATGGGAATTGGTGGTGCAATCTCCAAAGGTTCAGGTTCCATGTTAACAATTGCTTCTTGGCCTTGTCGCCTTTCCCTTCTCAACTGTCTGATGGTTCTTTCAATTTCTGGGTCAAGCGGTCGTAGTTCAAAGCTTCTGGTTCGTCTCATTAAGATTCTGATAACCTGAAACACAATAAAACGAAAACAATAAGTAAAAAGAAAATTAGATACAAGTAACGTATCTAACCCCTAAACTAATAGTAAAAGATAAAGAAGTCCCCGGCAACGGCGCCAAAAACTTGACCGGCGTAATCACACACGTTTAACGCAAGCGCACGTATCGTTCAAGTAGTATAAAAAGATATCGATCCCACGAGGACTTATTACCTATTCTATCAATTTTATGAGGTCAAGTTATTACTAATATCTAACAAGTTGTTTGATTGTTTAGAAAAGATGATGATTCTAAATTTAAAACAAGTAAAAGAAATTGAGAGTAGATTAATGAGAATTAAAACTATCTAGGGTTGTGAATTTTTCCAATATTAATTAAAAGATGAAGTAGTTAAATCATAGTTGGGTAACATATTGAATTATTAATCTGGAACACTAAATTATGTAAAAGCCTCTTCCGATGGTCATTTACAAATACCTAGAATAATCAAATTGAACCATATGTCTATGTCAATTAAATTACCTAGATTCATTAAGATTGAATTCCAATTATGATTACCCCCGCCCAACAGGTATATTCCTATCCTGTAAGGAAATCTATTAAAGGTTTATCTATCCTTAAAGAAGATCGTGGGTTGTTGAGTATAAGGTCTTTAAACTTAAAATCCCTATGTCTAGTTCATTTTAAGTTTTATCTAATCAATTTTATTAATGGCCAGTTAATAAAAAGGCAAAGATTATGACTCAACAAATAACTCTTTAAATTACCCAAACTATAATCTAACTCTTTTTAAAACGTGATATTAGATTTTATCACAACCCTAGATATTTAACTTAGTTACAACACATAGCTAAAATTGATAAAAACTTAAAAGACATAAAGTGAAATTGCTGAAAAGTAATTGTAGAATAATAATTTGCAATAAAATGAAATGAAATGCTAAGGCAAAAGGAATTAACTTCTACTATTTACTATTTAGATATCTCCCAATAATATAATATATAATCTTGTGATTTTTTAAACCAACCGTCCAGAATGGCGGTATCTTCATTAAGTCAATATTCAAATATACTAGCCATAAGGCGGAACAGTAAAATAAATTTAAACCAACCGTCCTAATTTGAATTACCTACCGTCCAGTATGGCGGTATCCTTTATTAATTCAGATTTTAAATAGTTTATATATTATATTTTAAGGGAGATTAATCTAAATAGCAAAAGTAAAAGTATTACCTTATTACCTCAGCATAGAGAAGTTACCTCCTCATGGATGAATGAAAACTACTATTATATAAGAAAATTACTACTACAAACGTAAATAAAACTGAACAAAAGAAACTAAAGAAGAAACTCTCAATTTTATATATGAAATTTCAGAGGAAGTGGTACATCAAAACTAAGAAATTCAAATCTATTTATAGGAAAAAAAATCTAATTTTTATTATTATTTTTTTGATTTTTATATTATTATATTATTTTTTATTATTTTTTCTGGATCGCTGAATTTTCGACACGTGGCATGGTGGCTAACAAAGACGGCTCGTTGAATTTTTGACATGTGGCATGGTGGTGCAATTACCAAAATACCCTCGGTGTCGGGACGCCCAAAATTACCAAAATACCATTTTGCCAAATTTCACAGTTTTGCTCCAAATCACCTCCAGAATGTCCTGAAATTTTATTTCGGTGTCGGGATGCCCAAAATTACCAAAATACCCTTTGTCTCGGGACGCCCAAATTACCAAAATACCCTTTTGCCAAATTTCACCAAATTTCACAGTTTTGCTTCAAATCACCTCCAGAATGTCCTGAAACTTTATTTATCTACAAAATAACACAAAACACATCAAAATATTCACAAAACTCAAGAAACTATACAAAATATTAAGTTAAATGAGTGGGAAACAGTGATAGTTTTACCACTCATCACACGTCAAATTAAGCGTCAAGTCGCTAGTCGCACTAGGCATCACATCAAGCATCAATCATGTCACTTTGAAGTTGATGTGACAATGATTGGATTGATTGATTGATGTGAGTGATTGTGACAATTGATTGGAATTGATAAAGTGAGGTGAGTGCTTGTGACTGATGTGATAAAGTGATGCCAAATGTGTGTGAAAGAATTTCAATGTGTGAAATGAATTTCAAATGAAATTAGTGTATTAGATACAAAAGAGCACAAAAAAAAACCGTATTACACACAATCACCCTTTTTCCCTCCTCTCTCTCCTCTTCTTCTTCCTCTCTTCACACGCCATTTTCTGTTCTGGTTTCTAGGAACTGCCTTGAACAAAATGGAGGGAAGTAGTAGTGCGTTTGTGGCAAAATGAGAGTGCTAGCACACTCCGAGATCAATGCGAAGGTGATAGGGAAGTGTACCCATGAGCCGGGAATCACTACGACGAAGCTTGGAGCTTGGAAGTGACTCAAAATGGCACAAACCAGTGAGCTTGGACTGCTGCAGTTGGCGTGAAAATAGTGGGCAAAATTTGAATTTTTTTGTCCAAATCGTCGCTCAACCGCTCGATGTAAGTATTCCGCAATTCCGTCGTTGTATTCACTTGTGATTCATGCTTGAGTTTTGATCTTGGGACCTTTAAAAACTCCAACAATGGCATCAAGAGCTTAGGTTAAAAGCATGAAAAAGTAAGGGCTAAATTTTGAGCAAACTTGATTTTGAGCATGATAAATTAAATTGGATGGATTTGTATGCTTAATTGTGTTTGAATTGAAGATTGATTGGGTTAATTTCAAGAAAATTTGATTGGATCATTTTTCCACAAATTTCCACCTTGGCCGAAAATGTGATGCCCTTAATGTCTTGGGATTTTTGATTTTTGACAATTGGATGTGTTGGAAATCATTCAGGATGATGATTTAATGTCGATTGCGGAATCAATTGGATTGAATTCGAATCGGACGTAAAATCCCCAAATTGCCAAGTATGTCATAAAGCTTGAAATTGGGTAAAATGAAATTGAGCATGCAATTATGAAATTGGATGATAAAGTATGCTTGAATGTATTTTAATTGATGATTGGTTGGATCAATTTGATCAAATTTGGTTTGGAACAATTTGCCCAAAATCATGACTTGGCCCGAGAGATATACCCTTATTATGTTCTTGGTGAATTTTGATTTTATAATTCATTAGATGAGTTAGAATCATGTAGGGTATGTTGATTTAATGTCGAATTGGGTTTAATTGGATTTGAAACAAATCAGACATGAAATTAACCCCATTGCCAAGAACAAAGTAAAACATGTAATGGGTTTGATTTTAATCTTAATGTGTTGGACATGTGATGATGAAATTGAGCATGATTAATTAGCCTAATTTGTGTTTTGGAAATAATGATGTAGGTGATTAATCATGATACACACTTTGGAATCAATTAGATTTTAAAATTGGATTTTATGATTTAATTAATTGGGCTTAAAATTGGATTTGGGCTTGTTATGTTGTAAATGGACTTCTTGGACTTTGTTGTACAAAGTTGAGTTTGTTATATTAATCAATATATTTGAATTAATTAATTTCAGTTTACAGTTGATTTTATAATTGGATTATAGTAATCAATGTAATTGAGGTTAATTAATTTAAATCTATATTTGATTATATAGTTGAACTATTATAATTATTATAATCAATAGTACCACAAATCGTTGATTAAATAGTTGGACTATTAGAATCAAGATAGTAATGAAAGATTAGTGTTTAAAACATAATCCTGGGTGAAAATGTATTTAAACGACTTTAATTTTCAAATGGGAATAATTTCAAGATGGTCTTGGAAATTAATAAGTTATTTTATTTGATAAAATAATGAATTATGCCTAAAGCCCGGAGTTAAGCAAATAAGTGGAATATGATATTTGGAATATTCGTATAATGATAACTTTAGCACTCAGATCCTCCCGCAGCGCGGGGCACAGCCATGTTAGACATGGCAGCAGTCAAAGCTTGTAGTTGTTCAGTCATCTTGGTGAAGTTAGCTTCCATTTGATCCATTCTAGACCCCTCATTGACGGATTCACTCATGTTCGCTGAAGGTCTTTTGACAAATCTCCCCTCTTCTCTAACCCAACGGGAATCTATGTTGCCTCTTTTAAGGCCACGTGTCAGTGCATATGTGTGCGATGCATGTAATATATAAAATTATAAATAGAAAATTTAAACTACGTGGCCCATTATCATTTTAAAGTATTCAATCACACTATCGCGCGGTGCAAACTTGTCCCAGTTGAAAAGGCCCAACAGGTTTACACTTTGCGGTGATATGGCTAAATGGTTTCAAATGATAAGAGGCCCTATTCACAAAACGGCCCACCGGCATTCTAAAAGCTTTTGGCCCAACTGTCAAAAGACACAAACTTGTCCCAATTTAAATGGCCCAACAAGTTCATACCCTTTGACAGAAGGTCCAACTGGATCTAAATGGCGGTGGTCCATCAGACACATCATTATAAGATGACTAACTACAAGTTTTTTATGGCTAAGTCTCATAAATGGGTTCACGGGGCGCGGACAAAGGCTCTCGCTGACGAAGGTTTGCCCACAACTAGGACTCCCCACTCAAGGGTTCAAACGACCAAGTGAGCGCACCTTTTTTATACCTTACGGTACGTGCCAACGAGTTATGGTGTGTGACTGACTGTCGAATGGACTTCCCGTTGTAGATTCCCCAGAGGGAGGGTGGAGCGAGGCTCTCTTAAGTACCCTAGCCTCTTAGGCTCTTATCGTTTGGTGATAGGAATAAACAACGAGTCCTCCAAACTAGTCTATCACAATAAGCTACGGGTAATGATCATCTAGGTGCCTTCACAGCTTTTCCTCGAAAGGTAGTGAATGAAGGAAGACACCCAATCATCACCTAGCTTTAACTAAGCCTTTGATTAACCCCCTCAACCCACTACAGACACGGTCAGCTAATGCACAAATTATACACAACACAAGATAGGATTTCGAGGCCGATTCTCGATCCCCAGTGGAGTCGCCAGACTGTAGGACACAGAACTTGGGCGACGCATGCTGTTCTAGACTTAGGGCCTAGTTGAGAGTACGGAATAGTCCGCGGGGAACTAAACCGGAGAATAATGGAGTCGCCACCCGGTGTGAACCGGGACAAAGATTTAAGGCCGCACTTACCCCTCGCAAGGGAAGACCTCAAACCGTTGGGTTCGGAATGGTCCCTTACTTATGTCATTATGATGATATAATTTGTGCAATAAATCGACCGCATCTACTCAATAATCATGTTCAAAGGTTACTTAGATCTAATATGCTTCCACTAAATAAATCCTAATCTAAGTTTGCATGCTTGAAAGTAAGTCTTTAAACAACAAACACGCAATATCACACATCGAACATATTGAGCCATCAAACCAACATAAACAAATAATTACTTAAACATGAATATAAGCTAAACTAAACATCATGCGTAAAAAAGAACATAATCATGCTTTAAAATTAAATAACGAAACTAAATTAAATCATGCTTAAAATAATAAATAAACGACCTAGAACTATGACATGCTCAAATACAAATTTGGATGAGACGAGATATGTGAATCTTAAGTGGTACGTGGTATTGTATCCCGAGTGCAGACCATACTACCGTCTATTCGGAATCGGCTATGGAATTTACGTCCGGGTTTCCATCTGATATACCACAAAGGGGAACACATATCCCGCTCATCCGACAATCAAATCATGCCTCAACGACTCTCATGCAATTATATATCAAAAATAAATAAATAAAACGAAAGAAGATAAGTAAAAAGGTGCCCTCAGGTCTAACCTCTTTTGTCGTCTCAAGAAAGGGCGTTACACGTCCGTTGGAAGGGCGAATGATCCGATACTTTTCCGATTTCTTATCTCAACGTCTTTCCTTGCTGTTTTGCTGTTCGGGCTGCTGTTTTTGGTCCGTTTCGCTGCTGTTTTGTTGTTATTTTTTAGGTCACTGTTTTGGCCGTTTTGTGGATTGTTTTGGATGATTGTGAAGGTTAATAGGGCTGCGGTTTTGAGGGATTTTTTGGGGATGTTTATACAGTTTTTTAGTGCAGTTTTTGGGGTGTTTTTGGGGCTGTTTTATGAGTTAAATTGGTGAGAAAACCGAACAGAACAGGGGTTGTTTGTGCGGCAGTAAATGGGTCAGTGCAGTGAGCGGTTTTGGGCTGTTTTGGCGTGCAGTGGGGGGCTATGTTTGGGGGTGTTTTGCGTCACTTTGGGACTATATTAGGGGCTGTTTTGGCGTGGATTTAAGGGCTATGAAGGGGTTAAAGATGCGGCAGTTTGGGGGTATGTATGGTGGCTTGTGCGGCAATGAGGGGGGTGTGTGGTGTTTCACGGCAATGCAAGGTTTTTAAGGTTTTTTTTGTATGCGGCAATGAGAGAGAATTTGAGAGGTCTTGGGCGTGAGTTTCTTCTGAATATTGTGTGGAAATCCTAGGGTTGTGAATGGGGGGTGAATGTCTCTTTTTTTTAGGCATAGAGAGAAGACTTTCCTAATTTGAATAGGAAAGAATCTCCTAATTGGTGTCTAACAAGGAATGGATCTCCTAATTTGGATTTGTGATTGGATTTGATTTGGCAGGGATTTGATTTGATTTCTTTTATTTAGGTAAGGATTTAACAAGATTTAAACATGTGATAAATATGCATATACCTAAATAAGAAGGCCATGAGCGTGAATCACATCCTTTGGGCATGGGCTTGGTTTGACTTGGGTATTTTGGGTTTGGTTTGGGTTTTGGGCCTTAGGTAAGCTTTGAAACGGAAGTCCAACAAGCAGCCGAAGCTAAATAACTCAGATAAAATCCAACAAAAAATTCTAATTTCCAACTTTACCCTTCCAACGTCCATTTCCCACGGCTTTCATGACTAAAGAGGTAGTGCCTCCATACGAGACTCATCATCGGGCTGATATGTACAAATGCAATATCTACACTTGGATGGATAAAAAATAAACTAGAAGCCTTCAAACTTAGTTTGTGAAATGGTGAAGAACATGAAAATCTAAGATGGCGTCAAGAAAGAGCTTCCTTTTTTCCTCACTTTTTTTTTTAACTTTTGTGAGGGAGAGAGTGAATAATAGAGAGTTTATGTAGTAAGAGACTGTTTTTTTTTTTTTTATTAAAGGAATGGTCTAAAGTGATTCCACATGTCAAAAATAAATAAATCCATAAAATCACTATTCATCTGAAATTTGAGCTACATTTGCGACATGCTTCTGTTCTGAATTTGGGAATTTATTCAACATCAAAATTGTAGGTCTTGGTCTAAAATTTCTGACCATATGAATTTCATGAAAATCAGACATTGTATGAAAAATCTATAGCAGTAAAACCAAAGACAGTCCGAATCGCGTTAAAATTTAAATGCACAACGAAACTGAAAATTTTTTACTTCGTGTTCCCAAAATAAATAATATAAGTAATATTATTTTAATGATACATGTTTGAATATTGATGATGTCATGCAACATAAATAAATTTTGAAATTGTAACACAAAAATCAGACTGTTACACCTAATGTCGTATCTCATGTCGGATATTATGTATATCAGACCAGACATACATTTTTCATAAAAGAATTCAACAATATATCTGGCTACATCTGATCGTATATTTTTTAGTGGTATATTAGATGAAAACCCGAACATAAATTCCATAGCCAATTCTAAATGGACGGTCGTACAATTTGTATTCGGGATACAGCTACACGTATAATTGGAAAAAAATTATACATGTTGGTCTAGTAGAATTCGTTTTTTTTATTACTATGTTATTTCTATCCCAAATAATCCTACCTTTTTTTTGTTGTTTTTTTTTTAACATAAAATGTTTGGCCGGAATATCTTGCCGGACTTAGACATAGTCCAGCCTGACATTAATTGTACAAAAAAATTTTAACCGGCTAGGCTTCTTTAAAGCCAGGCTAGAAAGATATATTTAATCCGCACTTTATTATTACTTTGATGATTATGGAAATTTTATAATTTTGTAATTTATTCTTTTATCATCCTTTTTATCATGATTGCGTTGCGTATGCTATATAAATTATTGTTGTATGATTTATGCATTATAAGACATCTGGATCATTTTTTGAACCTGGATATTGGCATCGATAAGAGATCATTCTGATCCCAAACAGGTTTAAGGTCTAACCTTGCGAGGGCTGTAGTACGACATTAAATCATTTCCAGTTTCTTATACTGGGTTATGACTAATTTATTCTCTGGTTTATCCCCCATGGGTTATTCGTACTCTCTAAAGGCTGCAAGCCTAACAATGTCGTGGTCGTTGAAGTCATAGGCATAGTGGTAACCGCTTCACTCCTACACCGCTTCCAAGCCATCTTCGGTATAAAGTCTTAAAAAAATCATCTACATTGCCTGATATTATTGCATCTTACCAAACATTGGTACATGAGGACAAGCTATTGAGAGTGTTGCAGGGGCACAAAAGTGACATATGATGGATCATAACAGACATAAGTGGCATCACTTCTTCCATTTTTATGCACAAGATTATAATGAGTGATGAGTACACTGCCATAGTAGAGCATCAAAGGATATTAAATCAAATAATAGAGGAGTTGGTGAAGAAAATATCATCAATAGGCTGGATGCATGTTGGACAATTATGACCAATAACATCATTATTTATACAGAACATGGTGTTGTTGTACAAACTAACTATGTGACAAAGGAAATTGCTCTTTTATCATTTGTAATAGGATTACCGAGATATATAAATGATAAAAGTCCATATGATTAGTACCAGATTAATAATATATGAGACAATATTAATCCATGTAAGGTTTAATCATTAAATATCCATACTTATAGTATTATCGAGACTAGACATCGATAATGCGGAATAGGCTAGTATTACACTTGTGTGTGTTATGGAAACGTAACGACATAGTTCTCATATATTTGGATATTGGATACTCATGCAAGTGTAATAGGAGGTTCTGTTTACCGATGGTATGGAAACAGCTTCGCTCTGGATAGACCCCTCGGAATCCCATTGGTAGTATGACTATGTGTCTATGGGAATCTGAATCAGGGTAGGTGTATTTGGTCTTAACCTGAGAGTTGCATCGCTAATACTTGCGAAAATCAGTATACTTTGGTTTTGATCGTCCGTTAACAGGTTCTGTGTACGCCTCTTCTGGGTATACTGAAAATCGTAGTGTATTGGGTGTGATGTCAAGATGGAATACGGAGATGATGATCACATAGGATACAGAACTAGTACTATTAAGTACTACAGTCATCGGGATAATATGATTAGGTCATGATTATCCGATTATAGAGACTAGTTACCAGAGATATTATATATGCTTCGTACATGACAGACACAATTCCAACCCTAGGCCTCGCATGTGACATCCGATACAGGATCATAATACGCAATACTACGTATGCTACGCCTGACAAAGATTATATGTTCCTTTAAAGAATATTTCTGGAGAATAGGGTAGGCACGGTGATTTGCTAGAAGCCAACCATGTCTTGTAAATTGGTAGGGATGTGGTACCGAATACGCATGTATTCGGATAGTACGATGACCGTATTTACTACCAACATATCCATGGATCTCTTAGGCCGCTTTTCGAAGATTCACCGATGAGATTTGACTCGAACAAGAATTAATCTAGGATTAATTATGAGAGAGAAAATTAATCAGGGATTAATTACGGTAAGAATTAATATGGGATAATTATCAGAGAAAGAATTAATTTGGGATTAATTGCGTCAAGAATTTATCTGGAGTTAAATTCGTCGAGAGTAGAGAACGCGATTAATTTGGAATTAATCGGTAAAATGAATTTAATAGTGAAATTAGATTTTACGATTTAATTTATTTAAATGGGCTAAAATAATGTATTAGATATTTTAATTGAAATTAGATTTCAATGTGGAATTAAAATTTGATTTTAATTCATGCGAACAAATTAATTTAGAATTAATTCGTAAGCGAATTACGTAATAATTTTGCTAGGAATTATTATTTAATTAAATTGGATTTAATTATGTCGCTATGGAAAATTTGTTTAATTCAGAATTAAACGAACTCGGGCCCGAGTGATGTTACGTGTTGGAATATCTGACTTAAATTTGGAATTTGAAATGGGGCCCACCAACTTACATCAATGCTTTTGACACTTGATTGAATTTGGTAATTGGTTTAGTGAAAATGCTTGGATTGCTTTTGGCACACTCAAACCTATTCCAACACTCAACTTAATATATTTAAACTAAGTCAAACTTTGGAAGTAAGAAGAAGTCACTATTCACTCTTCTTCCTTTCTCCAAAACCGTGAACCCCAAGCTCTCTCCCATGGAATTTTGTTAAAAATTCTACAAAGCTAGCACTTTAAAGAGACAAATGAAGGTGATAGGGAAACCAATCCATGAATTTGGAATGCAAACACAAGGCTTGGAGCTTCCATTACATCCAACAAAGAAGGAATTTTTTTTTGAAATCCTAAATTCGATCTATGTGAGTATTCCGCAACTCCCTTTGATTAATTCACACACGAATCACTCTTAAATGATCTTGGCATGTTCTAGGAACACTTACAATGGTATCAGAGCGAGATCTTAGCTTGATTTGATTCTAGGGTTCATGACTTTAATTTGGGTATTTTTGCTTGGAGAATGAAAATGAAAAATTGATTGTTTGGTTCAGTTAATAAGATGTTTAATTGGATTTGTACATCATTGATTTTGCGAAAAATTGATTAGATTATTTTTCCCTAAAATCTATAGCTTGGCCGATTATTACCCTAGAATAAGCTCATGGGAATTTTGAAAATTTGTCAATTGGATATGTTAAATAGCATGATAGAAATATTGAATGTTCATTTAATTGGATTGAAATCAAATTGAATGATTTTTATTGCCATTTTCCGTGAGTTATGCATGTTATTGAAAGATTGATTTTGCTTTAATTTATGTTGGACATAAATTAAAATATTAGGCATGATTAATTGGATTAAGTTGATATTTTGGAAATATTAGGTTAATTAATTAATTATGGTAATTGCACTTTAATTAAATTAAGATGTGATTTGGAATGATTTAATAATTTAATTTTTTATATTTGGGCTAATGGGCATGGTTGGGCCAAATTTTTGTCTTGGATCATATTTGGGCCTAAACCATTTCCATAAAGTCCAAAGTATGACATTGTGCCTTTAATAATTTAATTGGGCCTAATGGCCCAAAATAGATTCTATGGCATATGATGATTCCTATTAGGCCTAGACTTTTGGGTTTGATCCATAATGACGAAAGCCCACGCCTAAAGAATTAATTGAAAGCCCATTGGATTTTAATTGAATAGTATTGGATACTAATTAGGCCTTTGAGACCCAAGAAGATTGAATTTGGAATCTAAGTCTAAAAGGCACTATTAAAAGTATAATTATTTAATTTGGAATTAAATATGAATTAGTATTGAATATAATTTAAATTGGATTTAAATTGTAGTTAGATATAATTCAAGAATACGTACTTTGAGTATTTATTCTGAAATGAGTTGGACTCGCGCAAATCGAATCGTTGTTTGAATATTGGATGGTCATTAATTCAAAAATTAATTAATTGGATTATATTGATTGAATAACATGCTATGTGTGAATACTTGGATGTATATGTATGAATAATGTATATCATATGGCTATTAGAAGGGTGAGGGTAATTTTGGAAAATATTTAAATAAATTTAGAATTTATTTAAATTGGACCTGCGAGTCAACCCTTTTATCTCCTTATCTCATTGTATTTCTCTTCTCACAAATTCCCCTCAATGTATATGAGGTTTCTTTAGAAGTATTATGTAATTGGGTAGAAATATGAATAGTGCTAGCGGGAGAGAGGAAAGTGAGAGATTTGTTCGAAGAACAAAGTTTTTTATATCCATCCGATTATCATTATAATTTTATTTTGCGCCTTATTATGCTTTTAGAATGCATGCTTAAGGGTGTATGATGAGACCTAATTAAAGATAATAAATTTGTTGCCAAATCGCAATAAAAACCCTCATTTCATATTAAGCATTTTTCCTTCTATTGAGTGATTCTCTCTGAAGATCCAAGATTGGCATTGGTTTGTTGGCTAAAGTCAAGACCTTTGTCCATCACGGATGTGTTTGAATCACGAAAGCTTTATTCCATATCGTATGTCTTGGGTACGTTTTGATTTATTGGCCAAAGTCAAGGTCACTTCTTGTTCATCGACCTCGATTACGAAGCTTTCCCACTGTCAATGGGTCACTCTTAACTAGTTTCATTAAGCTTGTTGAGCCAAAACTAAGGTTTAGTTGATTCAGAGGAAAAAAGGTTAGGCAATATATTAGATATATTGGCATATATTAGATATATGTTTCGGACTTGGAGGTCCACCTACTGGATCTAAGAATTGGATAGGATCCAATTGATCTTAGAGATCTACCTAGTTAATTTTCATACAATTTGTTGGCCAAAGTCAAGGTTGTGTGTTATTTAACGAGATCCTAGCCCACTAGGAAACTAGGTTTCCCGAGTACTCCAAAGAGGGTTAGAGGCTCGTCGAAAAATAGTGGGAGACAAGTATTAAATTTGTAATTTCATCTAAATACTTGCCAATACTCGCTCATTTCATTTTTTGTCATTAATTATTTATAAATATATTAGTTGGACTAATATTCAATTGTTGTTTTAATTGAACAGTTTGACTGTATTCAAACTACTTCATTTATAGTTGGTTATATAATTGGATTATAGTAATCAATACATTTGAATTTAACCGATCATTTATAGTTGGTTATATAGTTAGACTATAGTAATCATGACATCTGATTGTACCCGAAGTCGTTGATTGGATAGTTGGACTATAACAATCATTATAACTGGAAAGATTAGCGTCAAATGACATAATCCTAGGTGAAAATGTCTTTTATGGCTTTAATTTTCATATTGGGAAATGAATCTCAGGATAGTCCTGGAAGTTGAAAAGTTACTCTATTTGATAGAGCGACCTCTCAGGCCTAAGCCCGGAGTTGAGCAAAAGTAGAGCATGAGCTTTGGAAGAATCATTGTGATGATAATTTTAGTGCTCAATCTGATATGCTTGCCGCAAATACTCATTAATTTCTTCGTCAGAACTAAGGATTATATTCTCATACCATGATGTTAAAATTAAAGGATCTTCACAGATCTAATCTTAGATCTTAGAAGTACTAATTGCAAAAGAAAACTCTTGGAGAGTTAATGGCTATGCTCAATGAGACATAGCCAGAGCTTACAAAAGGGCAAGAAGCGCAAGGCGCATCTTACTTCGACATCCCAGAAGGTCAAGGCTTGGCCGAAGGCTTCTAGGGATGTGAAGAAAAGAGGCAAAGGTAAAATCGTCACAGTCTTCTAGGAAGACAAAGGAAATATCCTAAGATATCTGCCTAAACTGTGGCAAATGGTGTCACTGGAAGTGTGACTGCTGTATGGACAAGGCAGACATGAAGGAAGTGAAGGCGGGGCAAGGCTTCGGCTTCAGATATGTTTGTTATAAATATGTCCACTACTAGTTTTTTAAAATTGGATTTTGATACTAGATGTGGTACATACCTATTTACTGATGTGCGGGATCTGCTGATTAGCAGGAGACTGACTTCAGATGAGATCGAACTGCGAGTCAGAAATGGGACAATAGTCGTTGTTTTGGCTGTGGGAACCTAAGTTTTGGAACTGCCCTTTGGCCATGTACTTAAATTAGGAAACTGTTACAATGTACCTAGTTTGACTAGAAACATTATCTATATCTAGTTTAACTCGTTGCGGGTATACCTTGATATTCTAAAACACTGGATGTTTTATTTATAAAGATGATATTGAGATAAGCACATTAGATGTGAATAACAGTATTTATATTTAAAATATAAATGAATCTCAAACATAAAAAATGACAAACAAAAGCTCAAACTGAATTAATCTTTTGAGACTTAAAAGTGGCATTAATGTCTGGGACACATTAAGAAGACTCGTATATGCACACTTTCGAAGAGTGAATATTAGGACGGATTTGATTTTAATTCAAATGATGTCTACGAATCTAGTTAATTAGGCAAAGTGCCTAAAATACCTTTTACTTGGAAAAAGTACAAGTGCCACCGATCTGTTAGCCTTCATTCATAGTGACGTAAATAGGCCCATGTCTAGCTAGGCTAGAGGTGGATATGAATACTTTGTAACCTATATGGATGTGACATCGTGTTACGGTTATGTATATCTTATGAAACACAAGTCAGAAACTTTTGAGTAATCAAAAATTTTCGACACGAAGTAAGAAAACAGAGTGGTAAAAGTATTAAAAATATTACGGTCGGACAATAATGTAAAATACTTAAACATATGATTTTCAAGATTACTTGAAAGAGTATGGTATTCTTTCAAAGTGGAATCCTCCGGGAAACCTAAATTTGACGGTGTGTCCGAACAGAGAAACCAAACTTTGTTGGACATGGTAAGGTTAATGATGAGTCGCTCTGAGCTACCAATTTCCTTCTGAGGATAGACATTAAACAGTGCAATACTTATTTGAATAAGGTTCCATGAAAATCCGTTAGACAGACTTCATATTAGATATGAACAGGAAAGAAAACGGGTTTCTCATTCCTGAAGATTTGAGAATGCTAGGCATACGCTAAATGTTTGGATGGTACCAAACTAGAACCCAAATCAGATAAGTGCTTATTTATAGGTTGTCCTAGGGAAACCAAAGTATAGTACTTATACAACTCATAAGAGAACATTGTAATTGTTGCTCTCCATGCGGTTTTCTAAGAGGAATTCCTATATGCAGTGGTAAGTGAGAGGAATGTAAAACTCGATGAAAATCGGAGTAATACTGTTCCAGGCACAGAGTACTCATGGAACACCGACAGTTCATCTAGGATGAAACTGTACCAATAATCTTCAAATACACAAGAACTGCGTAGGTCAGAGAGAGTCAGAAAATAACCTAGGAGGTATGAGTTTCTGATCTCACCTAATGTAGATATCAATCTTATTGAGAGAGAAGAACCAGCTACGTATGAGGAAGTGATACAAAGTATCGACTACTTTTATGGCAAAGTGCCATGAAGTCCGAAATGGATTTCATGTATACCAACTAAATTTGGACATTAGTTGACGTACCAAAAGGCATTGTGCCTATTGGTACTAAATGAGTCTTCAAGGAAGACATACATTTATGGCAACATATAAATGTACATAGCTAGGCTTGTATAGAAATGGTATCGTCAATGAAATTGTGTTGACTATGATAAAAAATTTTCACTTGTTACCATGATTAAATCCTTTTGGATAATGCTTGCTAATGCTGCATATTTCATTTATGAAATATGGCAAATGAACTTCAAAATCGTTTTCCTTAAACGGAAACCTTTTGGAGGATTTTTACAACAACCTGACGGTTTTTTCATACCAAAACATGCAAACAAGGTTTGCAAATTAAATCAATCCATTTATGGATTGAAACAAGCATTGCGTTCTTGGAACCAACGTTTTAATATAATCATAATGGTATATGATTTAATTCAAAACGAAGATGATTCTTGTGTATATAAGAAGGTTAGTGGGAGCACACTGACAATAACTGTCCTATAAGTTGATGATGTATTGCTTCTTAGCAATAACATTCTCATAATATAATCAGTGGAAGCTTGGCTTTCATTAAAATTCTCCATGGAATACCTGGGAAAAGAAGGATTTTTTCTAGGAATAAAGATCTACTGGGATAGATCTAGAAAGCTGCTGACATTCTCTCAGTGTTCGTACGTTTTGATATCTACGTGACCTGAATCTCATATACTTTGAGCATATGTAGACGCAATTAGGCCAATCTAGATGATGGTCACTAGATTGAAGTTAAGAACATCCTTGAGTATCTTGGATGAACCAATGATGCTTTTTGAGAATATGGGGAAATGAGAACTTGAGGTGACTGGGTTCACCGCTGTAAGTTTCCAAATCGACAAAGACGATTATAAGTCGCAATAAGGGTACATATTTAGTTTGAATAATGGAACAGTGATTTGGAAATCTTCCAAGTAAGATACTGTTGCCGAATAAATAATAAAATCGGAACATTACTACAGCTGAGGCAGTAAAAGAAGCATTTTGGATCTATATAATCCTAATTGGATTTGGTATAGTTTTGTTAGCAGCTGAGCTGGGCTATAGTACAGGCTAAGGAACCGCGGTAGCATCAACGATCCAAGTATTTACTTCGAATAATTCATTTGATTCGTTCGATCATAAATCGTGGCGATGTGATAATCGAATAAATTGCATCAGATGAAAACCTTGCAAATCCGTTGACGAAAACTGTTTCTCAGTAGAAGTTTGAGTGACCTGTACATATTTCAGGTGTAGGACACTTGAGTGATTGGCTATAGGCCAAGTGGGAGATTGTTGGATGATTATGACCCATAGCATCACTATTTGTACAGAACATGGAGTTGTTGTACAAATTAACTATGTGATAAAATAAATTGCTCTTTTATCATTTGAAATTGGATTACCGAGATATATAAATGATAAAAGTCCATATTGTTGGGTTTACTAAATGTGCCAAGATCAATATTAAGCAATGAAATAAGTGAATACATCAAAGTTAAGTTGCAGAAATACTCACTTTGATCGGATTTGCGATGCGACGAACAACAAAAACTTTCTTCACCATTGAAGCTCTTGGCCAAGCCCGTGTTTTGTGTTCCATGATTTTCGACCATCTCCATTTGTATGTTCCAAGCTCCAAGCTTTGTAAATGGTGATTACATGCTCAAGAGTTTGTTTCCTATCACCTTTGTATATACTTTTTAAGTGCTAGCTCTTGGTGATTTTTGCCACAAAAATCACCATCTTCCTCCGTGTTGCATTCGGCCATGGAAAAAAAATTTGAGAGAAAAATGGCCCAATGCCGTGAGAGTGGAGAAGGGAGATAGTGAAGATGAGTTGGTGATTTGTGTATCTAATACACAAAATTAAAAGTCAAATACCAATATAATAAAATATTAATAAATATCTTTCAAGCCATCAAAAGCTTTCCATCAACTATTCACATCAACCAACTACATCCATCACTCAATGAATAGTGACTAGATGTCATCACCAAAAAGTGATGAGACTTCTATCACTTGAGTGATTGATGTGACGCGTGATGTGACTTATGGGCCCCACTTGATTCGAAATGCGAGTGGGCCCGCAAACACTCTCGGGCTCGAGTTCATTAATTCTGAATTAACGAATTTTCCGTTGCGACGTAATTAAATCAAATTTAATTAAGTAATTATGCCTAGAAAAATTACTATTCACGTCACTAGCGAATTAATTCTAAATTAACTCGATCGCCCGAATTAAAATCTAATTTCAATTCCGCGTCGAAATTCAATTTCGTTTAAGATATCGAATATATTATTTTATCGATTAATTCCAAATTAATGTTCTCTCTCTTTAAATAATATTTTATCCCAGATAAAATATCTCTGTAATTAATCCCAGATTAATTTTCTCTCTCATCTAATTAATCCCATATTAATAACGTGTGAGTCATACGTCATCGGTGAATCTTTGGGAAGCGACCCATGAGATCCCTGGATATGTTGGCAGTAAATCCGGTTATCGGAATATCCGAATACGTGCGTACCTAGTACCACGTTCTTACCGATTTACAAGATATGGTTGGCTTCTAGCAAAGCACTGTGCCTACCCAATTCTCCAGAAATATTCTTAAAGGAATATCATAATCTATATCAGGCGTAGTCTACGTAGTATTGTGTATGTCGATCCAGTATATGATGTCACGTGCTAGGCTTGGGGCTGGGAATGTGTCTGCCCCGTACGAAACACATGTTGGATATCTGGTAATTAGTCTCTATAATCGGATAATTATGACCTTGTCATATTATCCCGACAGCTGTAGCATAAAAGAGCACCAGTTCCGTATCCTACGTGATCATCATCTCCATATGTCTGAAGTGATACTTTCATCTTGACAGCACACCCAATGTACTTCAATTCTCAATATACCCAGAAGAGGCGTACACAGAACCGGTTAAAGCCCTGGACGACCCAAACCAAAGTATAGTGATTGCCGCAAGTATTAACGGTGTAAGTCTCAGGTTAAGACCAAATACACCTACCCTGAAGCGGACTCCCATAGACACAAAGACATACTACCAATGGGATTCTGCGGGGTCTATCCAGAGCGAAGTTGCTTTCCGTACCATCGGTAAAACACAATCTCCTATCACACTTGCATAAGTATCCAATACTTAAATATATGAGAACTATGCCATTATGCTCCCACAACGCGCACAAGTGCAATACTAGTCTATTCCATATTACCGATGTCTAGTCTCGATAATACTACGACTAGGGATATTTAATGATTAAACCTTTATGGATTGATACTGTCTCATATCATCTCAATCCGGAACTAATCGTAAGGACTTTTATCATTTATGTATCTTGGTAATCCAATTACAAATGATATAAGAGCAATTTCTTTATCACATAGTTAATTTGTACAACAACACCGTGTTATGTATAAATAGTGATGCTATGGGTCATAATTGTCCAACAATCTCACACTTGGCCTATAGCCAATCACTCAGGTGTCTTATACCTGAATTATATACGTGTAGCTCAAACTTCTACTGTGAAACAGCTTTTATCAGCGGATTTGCAAGGTTATCATCTGATGCGATTTATTCGATCATCACATCGCCACGATGTATGATCCGAACGAATCAGATAAAACCATATGAAGTACATATCGGATCGTTGATGAGACCGTTAATTCTTTAGCCTGTACTGTAGCCTAGCTCAGCTGCTAACAAAACTATTTCTAATCTAATTAGAATTGTTTAGATCCAAAGTGCTACTTTTGCTGCGTCAGTTGCAGCATAGTTTTGCTTTTTGTTGTTTATTCGGTAACAGTATGTTACTTGGAAGATTTCCAGCTCATTGTTCCGCTATTCAAACTATATAGTAACTTTTTGCGACTTATAGACGTCTTTGTCGGTTTGGAAACTTACAGTAGTTAACCTAGTCACTTCAGGTTCTCATTCTCCATAGTATAAGACAATATTCTTAGTTCATCTAAGATACTAAAGGATGTTCTTAACATCAGTCCAGTGACTATCACTTGGATTGGCCTGATTGTGACTTCATATGCTCAAAACGTATGAGACACCAGGTCATGTTCATTTATTTCAATGTACGAGTTCTCGGAGATTACTAACAACTTTTAGATCTATCCTAGTAGATCCTTATTACTAGAATAAAGGTTGCCTCTCCTAAGAAATCTATGGAGAATTTCCATGAAAGCCAAGCTTTCACTGATTGTAATATGGGAATGTCATTTCCAAGAAATGACATATCATCATTATTTAGGACAATCATTTGTCAGTGCGCTCCCACTAACCCTCTTATATACACAAGAATCATATTTCTTTTGAATTATACCATTATGATTACATCAAAACTATAATTCCAAGAACGCAATACTTGCTTCAATCCATGAATGGATCGAATTAACTTGCAAACCTAGTTTGCTTGTACTTTGTACGACAAAACCATCAGGATGTTGATAAACATCCTCCAAAAGGTTTCCATTAAGGAAAACGATCTTGACGTTCTGCTGCCATATTTCATAAATGAAACATGCATCATTAGCAAGCATTATCCAAATGGATTCAACCATTGCAACGGGTAAAAGGATTCGTCATAATCAACACCATGTTGATGACAATACCCGTTCTGTATAAGTCTAGCTTTATACATTTATATGTTGCCATTCATGTGTGTCTTCCTTGAAGACCTTTATAGTACCCACAGACACAATGTCTTACGGTACAACAACTAGTGTCCAAACTTGGTTGGTATACATGGAATCCATTTCGGACATTATGACACTTTACCATAATAGGGAGTCGATACCTTGTATCACTTCCTCATACATAGTCAGTTCTCAATAAGATTGACATCTTTATGAGGTGAGATCAGAAACCTATACCTTCCAGGTTATTTTCTGACTCTCTCCAACTACGCAGTTCTTGTGTATTTGAAGATTATGGTACAGTTTCATCCTTGATGAACTGTTTGTGTTCCATTAAGGAATCGGTGCCTGGAACAGTATTACTACGATTTTCATCGAGTTTTACTTTCTTCACATTTACCACTGCATATAGGTGTTCCTCTTAGGAATATCGTATGGAGAGCAACAATTAAATTATTCTCTAGTGAGTTGTATAAGTACTATACTTTGATTTCCCTAGGACAACCAATTACAGATAGGCACTTGTCCAATTTGGGTTTTAGTTTGGTAACATCCAAATGTATGGCTAGCATTCCCAAACATTCAGGAATGAGAAACCGGTTTCTTTCCTGTTCATATCTAATATGAAGTCTGCCTAATAGATTTTTATGGAACCTTATTCAAAATAAGTATTTCACTGTTTAATGCTTATCCCTTGAAGGAAAATGGTAGCTCAAAGCGACTCATGATTAACCTTATCATGTCCAACAAAATTTGGTTTCTCTGTTCGGACACACCATCAAATTGACGTGTTCTGGGAGGAGTCCACTGTGAAAGAATGCTATACTCTTTCAAGTAATTCGAGAAACTTATTACTTAAGTATTTTCCATCTCGGTCTTACCGTGACGATTTTAACACTTTAGCCGATCTGTTTGTCTACTTCGTGTCGAAACTCTTTGAATTACTCAAAAGTTTTCGATTTATGTTTCTTAAAGAAACACATAACCATAACGTGATGCCATATCCGTAAAGGTTACGAAGTATTACTATCCACCTCTAGCCTAGCTAGATATGGGCCCACTTATGTCACTATGAACGAGGGCTAATAGATCGGTGGCTCTTACATTTTTACCAAGTAAAAGGTATTTTAGGCACTTTGCCTAATAAACTAGATTCATAGACATCATTTGAATAGAATCAAATTCGTCCTAGTATCCACTCTTCAAAAGTGTGGATATACGAGTCTTGTTTAATACGTCCCAGACAACACTGCCACAAATAAGTCTCATCTGATCAAATCAGTTTGAGCTACTTGTTTGTCATGTTATATGTTTGAGATTTGCTTATATTCAAAATATAAACACTGTTATTCACATCTAATGTGTTTATCTCAATATCATCTTTAAAAAATAAAACACTTTAGTGTTCTAGAATATAAAGGTATACTCACAACGAATTATACTTGATATAGAGATAATATTTCTAGCCAAACTAGTTAAATTCCAACAGTTTCCTAATTTAAGTACACACCCGAAGAGCAGTTCCTAAACTTAGGTTTCTACGGTTAAAACAGCGATTGTCGTCCCATTTCCGATTCGCAGATAAATCTCATCTGAATGCAGTATCCTGCTAATAAGCAGATTCTGCCTATCAATACATATTTATGTACCACACTTAGTATCTAAAATCCAATTTTAATACTAGTAGTGAACACGTTTATGATAAACATACTTGAAGTCAGAGCCTGGCTCTTTCTTCTATTCCTTCATGTCTGCCTTGTCCACACGGCAGTCACGCTTCCAATGACCCCGTTTGCCACAGTTTTGGCAGACATCTTGGGATATGTCCTTTGTCTTCATAGAAGACTGAGATGATTTTGCCTTTGCCCTTTTCCACATACCTCGAAGCCTTCGACCAAGCCTTGGCATTCTAGGATGTCGAAGTAAGATACGCCTTGCGCTTCTTGCCCTTTTGCAAACTTTGGCTTTGTCTCCTTGAGCATAGCCATTAACTCTCCAAGAGTTTTCTATTGCAATTAATGCTTCTAAGATCTAAGTATAGACCTTTTAAGATCCTTCAATTTCAACATCATGGTTTAAAGATCTTCTCTATAGTTATGACGACGAAACTAAGGATTCATTATGGCAAGGATAACAGATTAAGCACTAAAGTTATCATCACATGAATCTTTCAAAAGATCATGCTCTACTATTTGCTTAACTCCAGGCTTAGGCCCGAGACGTCACTTTATCAAATAAAATAACTTCTCGGTTCTCAATACTATGATGAGGTACTATTCCCAATCTGAAAATTAAAGCCGCTTAAACACATTTTCATCCAAGATTATGTTTTAAACTCTTAATCTTTCAGTTTATCTTGATTCTAATAGTCCAACTATTTAATCAACGATTTCAGGTACATTTGTATATAATGATTACTATAATCCAACTATATAATCAACTATACATTAATTAGTTAAATTCAATTATACTGATTACTATAATCCAATTATAAAATCAACTATGAATTGAAATAGTTTCAATACAGTCCAACTGTTTAATTTAAAACAACATTGAATATTAGTCCAACTAATATATTTATTATTAAATTATTGACGAATAATGAAATGAGCGCATATGGCAAGTATCTAAACGAAATTGCAAATCTAATACTTGCCTCCCACTATTTTTCGGCAAGCCTCTAACCCTCTGTTGAGTACCCGGGAAACCTTGTTTCCTAGTGGGGTAGGATCCCGTTAAATAACACACAATCTTGACTTTGGCCAACAAATTGTATGATAATTAACTAGGTAGATCTCTAAGATCAATTGGATCCCATCCAATTCCTAGATCCAGTAGGTGGACGTCAAAGTCCGAAACATATATCTTATATATGCCAATATATCCAATATATTCCCTAATCTTTTTCCTCTGAATCAACTAAGCCTTGGCTTTGGCACAACAAACTTAATGATCCCAGTTAAGCGGAACCCATTGACATTGGAAAGCTTCGTAATCAATGTCGATGAATAAGAAGTGATCTTGACTTTGTCCAACAAATCACAACTTGGACAAGACACCGATATGGAACAAAGCCTTCATGATTCAAACACATCCGTGATTGACAAAGGTCTTGACTTTGGCCAACAAACCAGTGCCAACCTTGGATCTTGAGTAAGAATCACTCAATGGAAGGAAAAATGCTTAATATGTTGTGAGGGTTTTTCGTGTAATTGGCAACCAATTAATTATCTTTGTTAAGGTCTCATCAACATACACCCTTAAACATGCATTCTAAAAACATAATAAGGCGCGTAAATAAATAATAATGATATGCGGATGGATACTTAACACATTTTGTTCCTAGAACAAATCTCTCCCTTTCCTCTCTCTCGCTAGCACAACTTCTACCCAATTACATAACATTTCTAAAGAAACCTCATTTATATTGAGGGGAATAGATGAGAAGAGAAATACAAAGAGTTAAGAGAGATAAGGCTGGACACGCAGGTCCAATTTAAATAAATTATAAATTTATTACAATAATTTCCAAAATTGCCCTCACCCATCTAATATCCATCCGATATACATTATTCATACATCACATCCATGAATTCACACAAAGTATGTTATCAATCAATCTAATCCAATTAATTAATCTAAAATTAATGACCATCCAATATTCAAACAACGATTTGATTTGCACGAGTCCTACTCGTTTTAAGAATAAGTACTCAAAGTACGAATTCTTGAATTATATTAAGCTACGACTTTAAATCCAATTTAATTTTTATTTAATACTAATTCGTTATTTAATTCTAAATTAAATAATTACACTTTATAATGAGCCTTTGCGACTTAGATTCTAAATCTAATCTTAACGGGTCTCAAAGCCCGATTAACATCCAATGTCGTTTAATTAAAGTCCAATGGGCTTTCAATTAATTTCTTAAGGCATGGGCTTCGGCAACCAAAGCCTAAGTAAGGAATCACCCTTTATGCCTAGAAATCAATTTCGGCCCATTAGGCCCAATTAAACTTTAAAGGTCCATTAAATTATATTTGGACTTTATGGATATGGTTTTGGGCCCAATTGGATTCAACCAATTAGCCTAAACCAAACTTGGCCCGACCAAGCCCATTAAAGCCCAAATATAACTTTACAAGCCCATTTCCAAAATAAGCCCAATTAATTAAATCATAACATTCCAATATCACAATTTAATTAATTCAAAGTGTATAGCAATAATTAATTACATAAATAAACATTTGCAAAACATCAATTTGCACAACCAATCATGCTTTCTCATGTTCAATCCATGTCCAACACAATTGAAGCAAAAACAAACCCATTTCATGCTTCCATGCTCACTGCAATTGGGGATTATGTATACCAATTTTGATTTCAATCCAATTAAACCACAAATCAATACATCCCAATCATTTCAAACACATCCAATGGCTTAAAATCAAAAAATCACCAAGAGCCACACCTAGGGTACCATTCGGCCAATCTAACAAAATTGGGGAAACTTGATCTAATCAATTTTCAACAATCCAATGATGCACAACTCCAAGTAATCATCATCTAAGCTCAACCAAACACTCAATTTGAAGAAATCATGCATAAATCACAAAAACCCAAATTCAACTATATAAATCCTAAGTCCAATTTCATGCTTAATCAAGGCTCTGAAACTATTATTGGGTTTACTAGGTGTGCCGAGATCAATATTAAGTAATGAAATAAGTGAATACATCAAAGTTAAGTTGCGGAAATACTCACTTTAATCGGATTTGCGATGCGACGAACAACAAAAACTTTCTTCACCATTGAAGCTCTCGGCCAAGCCCTTGTTTTGTGTTCCATGATTTTCGGCCATCTCCATTTGTATGTTCCAAGCTCTAAGCTTTGTAAATGGTGATTCCATGCTCAAAGGTTTGTTTCCCTATCACCTTAGTATGTATTTTTTGAGTGCTAGCTCTTGGTGATTTTTGCCACAAAAATAACCATTTTCCTCCTTGTTGAATTCGGCCATGGAAGAAAATTTTGAGAGAAAAATGGCCCAAGGCCGTGAGGGTGGAGAAGGGAGAGAGTGAAGATGAGTTGATGATTTGTGTATCTAATACACAAAATTAAAAGTCAAACACCAATATAATAAAATATTGATAAATGTCTTTCAAGCCATCAAAAGCTTTCCATCAACTATTCACATCAACCAACTACATCCATCACTCAATGAATAGTGACTAGATGTCAATCACCAAAAGGTGAAGAGAATTCCATCACTTGAGTGATTGATGTGACGCATGATGTGACTTATGGCCCCACTTGATTCGAAATACGAGTGGGCCCGCAAACACTTTAGGCTCGGGTTCGTTAATTCTGAATTAACGAATTTTCCGTTGCGACGTAATTAAATCAAATTTAATTAAGTAATTATGCCTAGAAAAATTACTATTCACGTCGCTAGCGAATTAATTCTAAATTAACTCGTTCGCCCGAATTAAAATCTAATTTTAATTTTACGTTGAAATCTAGTTTCGTTTAATATATCGAATATATTATTTTATCGATTACTTCCAAATTAATCGTTCTCTCTCTTTAAATAATATTTTATCCCAGATAAAATATAAAATATCTCTGTAATTAATCCCAGATTAATTTACTCTCTCATCTAATTAATCTCAGATTAATAACGTGCGAGTCATACGTCATTGGTGAATCTTCGGGAAGCGACCCATGAGATCCCTGGATATGTTGGCAGTAAATCTGGTTATCGGAATATTCGAATACGTGCGTACCTAGTACCACGTTCTTACCGATTTACAAGACATGGTTGGCTTCTAGCAAAACACAGTGCCTACCCAATTCTCCAGAAATATTCTTAAATGAATATCATAATCTATATCAGGCGTAGCATACGCAGTATTGTGTATGTCGATCCAGTATCTGATGTCACGTGCTAGGCCTAGGGCTGGGAATGTGTCTACCTCGTACGAAACACATGTCAGATATCTGGTAACTAGTCTCTATAATCGGATAACTATAACCTTGTCATATTATCCCGATAGCTGCAGCATAAATGAGCACCAGTTTCGTATCCTACGTGATCATCATCTCCATATGTCTGAAGTGATACTTTCATCTTGACATTACACCCAATACACTACGATTCTCAATATACCCAAAAGAGGCATACACAGAACCGGTTAATACCCTGGACGACCAAAACCAAAGTATATTGATTGTCGCAAGTATTAGCGGTGTAAGTTTCAGGTTAAGACCAAACACACCTACCCTGAAACGGACTCCCATAGACACACAGACATACTACCAATGGGATTCCGCAGGGTCTATCCAGAGCGAAGCTGTTTTCCGTACCATCGTTAAAACACAACCTCCTATCAAACTTGCATAAGTATCCAATACTTATATATATGAGAACTATGCCGTTATGCTCCCACAACGCTCACAATTGCAATACTAGTCTATTCCGCATTACCGATGTCCAGTCTCGACAATAATACGACTAGGGATATTTAATGATTAAACCTTTATGGATTGATACTGTCTCATATCATCTCAATCCGGAACTAATCATAAGGACTTTTATCATTTATGTATCTTGATAATCTAATTACAAATGATAAAAGAGCAATTTCCTTTGTCACATAGTGAATTTGTACAACAACACCGTGTTATGTACAAATAGTGATGCTATGGGTCATAATTGTCCTACACATATGATTAGTACCAGATTAATAAGATATGAGACAATATTAATCAGATATGAGACAATATTAATCCATATAAGGTTTAATCATTAAATATCCATAGTCATAGTATTATCGACACTGGGCATCGATAATGCGGAATTGGCTAGTATTACATTTGTGCGTGTTATGGAAGCGTAACAGCATAGTTCTCATACATTTGGATATTGTATACTCATACAAGTGTAATAGGAGGTTCTGTTTACAGATGGTACGGAAACAGCTTCGCTCTGGATAGTCCACTTGGAATCCCATTGGTAGTATGAATATGTGTCTATAGGAATCCGAATCAGGGTAGGTGTATTTGGTTTTAACCTTAGAGTTACATTGCTAATACTTGCGAAAATCAATATTCTTTGGTTTTGGTCGTCCGGGGCTTTAACAGGTTAGGTGTACGCCTCTTCTGGGTATACTGAAAATCGCAGTGTATTGGGTGTGATATCAAGATGGAAGTATCACTTCACTCATACGGAGATGATGATCACATAAGATACCGAACTATTACTCTTAAGTACTGTAGTCTTCGGGAAAATATGACTAGGTCATGATTATCCAATTATAGAGACTAGTTACCAGAGATCTGATATATGCTTTGTACAGGGCAGACACAATTCCATCCCTAGGCCTCGCATGTGACATCCGATACTGGATCATAATACGTAATACTACGTATGCTACCCCTGATAAAGATTATATGTTCCTTTAAAGAATATTTCTAGAGAATTATGTAGGCACAGTGATTTGCTAGAAGCCAACCATGTCTTGTAAATTGGTAGGGATGCAGTACCGAATACGCACGTATTCAGATAGTCTGATGACCGTATTTACTGCCAACATATCCAGGGATCTCTTTGGTCGCTTCCCGAAAATTCACCGATGAGATTTGACTTGAACAATAATTAATCTAGGATTAATTATGAGAGATAAAATTAATCTGGGATTAATTACGACAAAAATTAGTCTGGGATTAATTATCAGAGAAAGAATTAATCTTGGATTAATTACGTCGAGAATTTATCTAGGATTAAATTCGTCGAGAGGAGAGAACGCGATTAATTTAGAATTAATCGGTAAAATGAATTTAATAGTGAAATTAGATTTTACTATTTAATTTATTTAAATGGGATAAAATAATATATTAGATATATTAATCGAAATTAGATCTCAATATGGAATTAAAATTGGATTTTAATTCATGCGAACAAATTATTTTAGAATTAATTTGTAAGAGACTAACATAATAATTTTGCTAGGAGTTATTATTTAATTAAATTGGATTTAATTATGTCGCAACAGAAAATTCGTTTAATTCATAATTAAACGAACCCGGGCCCGAGCGAAGTTGCGTGTTGGATTGTTCGACTTAAATTTAGAATTTGAAGTGGGGCCCACCAACTTACATCAATACTTTTGACACTTGATGGAATTTGGTAATTGGTTGAGTAAAATTCTTAGATTGCTTTTGACACATTGAAACTTATTCCAACACTCAACTTAATATATTTAAACTAAGTCAAACTTTGGAAGTAAGATGAAGTCACTATTCACTCTTCTTCCTTTCTCCAAAACCGTGAACCTCAAGATCTCTCCCATGGAATTTTGTTAAAAATGCTACAAAGCTTGCGTGTGTCACAAGGCTTGGAGCTTCCATTACTTCCAACAAAGAAGGAATTTTTTTTGAAATCCTAAATCTGATCAATTTGAGTATTCCGCAACTCCCTTTGATTAATTCACACATGAATCACTCTTAGATGATCTTGGTATGTTCTAAGAACACTTACAATGCTAACATCATATATCCCATGTTTGATAGCTCATTGGTAAATCTGATACAGTGCGTGATTAAGAAAAGAGGAATGATTGTTGTCACTAATGAGAAGAACGAGTTGATTCTGACAAGAACAATGACTACCTGAAGGGTCGCATGGATTACATAAAGCTTAACAAGGCCACTCGAACAGACTATTTCTCGCTATTATTCATTAATCATATGTTAGATAGACTAGCGGGACATGAATATTATAACTTTCTAGATGGGTACTCTAGGTACAATTAGAAAGCCATCGCTCCCAAAGACTACGAGAAAATCACATTTACTTTTTTTTATGGCACGTTCGCTTTCTGTAGGATGTTATTTAGGTTATACAACATGTCTGCCAAGTTTCAAAGATGCATAGTGGCCATTTTCTCAAACATGATTGAGCAGAGAATGGAAGTATTCATTGACAATTTATTAGCCATTTGGGATTCCTTTAACAGTTATTTGGGAAATTTGAGCCAAGTAATAACGAGATGTGAAGAAACAAATCAAGTGCTCAACTGGGAAAAATATCACATCATGGTGCTGAAGGGAATTGTATTCGGATATCGCATCTTACAGAAGTGTATTCAGGTAGATAAGGTAAAAATTGAGATAATTGAGAAAACTACCATTACCAACCTTAGTAAAATGTGTTCGTAGTTTTCTAGGTCATGCACGATTCTATAGATGAGTCATTAAAGACTTCACTAAAGATATCCAAACCCCTATGTTATTTGCTGGATAAGGACATGTCATTCGAATTCAACCCAAAATATCATGCGGCTTATGAAATTCAAATGGGAAATTAGTGACAACACCGATCATTATGGCACGAGATTGAAAATTATCGTTAGAGGTGATGTGTGACTCCAGTGACCATGGTGAAGATATTTCACACTATATGTTACGCCAATGAGATATTAAATGAGGCATACCTAATTACACCACTACTGAGAAGGAGCTGATGGTTGTAGTCTTTGTATTTGATAATTCTGTCCGTTTTTATAGGCATGAGAGAGATAACATATACAGACTATTATGCCATCAAGTACCTTATAGAAAAGATAGATGCCAAGCCAAGACTGATTAGATGGTTACTGCTAATGCAAAATTTGACTTGAAAATCTGAGATAGGAATAGGATAAAAACCAAGTAGTGGATCATTTGTCGCGACTTGAAAATGGAGATACAACTTGTAATAAGCTAGCCAGTAATAAGAATTTCCCAGACTGGTAGTATTTTTGTAACCACGCATAAGGAAGTACCATGGTATGCCAGCTACATGAATTATTTTTTCTTTGGGAAATAGCTATTATAATTGACTCACTAACAATGATTTTTTTTTTAAAGTGAAGTGAATCATTATATTTGGGATGAGCCTTATTTGTGTAAGAGACGTGCCTATCATTTGTTGCGGTGATATGTACTCCAAGTGGCGATAGACAGTGTTCGCTAGCACTACGACTCTTCTGCATATGGAAGCCACTTTAGCGAAGATAAGATTACAGCCAAAGTGCTGCAATTAAGTTTTTTCTGGCTTACTTTGTTTAAATATGCTCACAAGTTTCCTCTTAAATGTGACATGTGCTAGTGGACAGGAAATATTTCCTAAAGAAATGAGGGACCACTTTAAAGCATCATAGAGGTCAAATTATTTGACGTCTAAGGGGATCAACTTTATAAGGCCATTTTTTCCTCAATATGGAAATCTTTATCTATTGGTAGTAGTGGATTATATGTCCAAGTGGGTGGAAGCAACAGTGTTTCCATTTAATGATTCCAAGGTGGTACTGCAATTCTTCAATCTAATGATTCCAAGGTGGTACTGTAATTCCTCAATAAGAATATTTTTAACCACTTTAGAACCCCAAAAACAATCATTGGTAATGACGGCACATATTTATGCAACAAGTATTTTGAAATGCTTCTCATAAAATATGGAGTTACTCATAAGGTTTCCACTGTATATCATTCGCAGACGAGTGGTAAAGTTGAGGTTTCTGCCATTGAAATAAAACAAATTCTAGAGCACACTGTTAGTTCAACGAGGAATGACTGGTCTAAAAAAACTAGATAATGCACTGTGGGCTTACATGACTGCATACAAAACTCCTATTGGAGTGTCACTGTATTGACTAGTGCTTGGCAAAACATGCCATTTTCCTGTGGAGCTAGAGCGTAAAACCTATTGGGCATTAACAAGGTTAAATTTTGACCAATAAGTAACTGGAGAAAAAATGGTTGCTCCAACTGAATGAATTAGACGAATTCCTTCTCCATGCATATGAGAAGACAAAGAAGTGGCATGATCAGAAAAATATGAGATGATGACTTGAGGCAAGGAAACAAGTGATATTATGTAACTCGAGGCTCAAAATATCCCTTGGAAAGATAAAGTCGTGATGGTCAGGTTATTTGTGATTATCCAAGTGTCACCTAATGGGCGGTTGAACTAAGAGATCCTAACTCCAACTTTAAATTTAAAGTCAACGGCCAAAGAGTAAAAATTATTAGGGGAAACCCGGTTTAGCATCAGAAATCATCTCTCTCATTGGCAGAGCCAACAAAACGACATGGGTAGCTTAATCTGGTTGAAGACATAAACTTAGTGCTAATGAAGAGGCAACCCATGCAATTATTTTTTTTATTCATAATTAATTTTTTTAGTTTAATTTTTATTTTATGCTGTTCCAATTGCATATTAAAAATTTGCATGTGTAGTTATGCAAGAATTGGCACGAACGACACACTCCGCGCTGCTCAAATCAGACCAGCAGCTAAAGGCATGCTCTTCGCGACACACCACAACACAAAATATAGACAGAGACTTGGTGGCATTCCGCGTCACGACTCGCTACCATATCATATAAATCCATAACAATAAATCCTAGTTGTCATGTTATTACAAATAAAAAAAAAAGGCCGAACTAAAAATAAATGTCAAGCCCAAATAAAACAATAATAAATGGCTAAAGTATGCATAGGTATCAAGCAGTTCCATGGCCTGAATAAGGTTCAACATCACTAGATCGTCCATTTCAATCCCATTTTCAATGTAGTAGAGGCTCGCCTTGGGATTTATGAAAGTCATATATAACCCTCTGAACTAGTCCATGCATTGCTTTCTGGATCCTCTTTGCTCAAGATCTAATGATTTGGCCCTCTGAAACGTGCACGAAAGGTCCGTCATTGTGCTTCCTGGATGCATCATAGATCTTATCATTCTCTATCTCTTTAAAAGGATCCGACCTCAAATATTTATCAAACAAAGAAATATCAGAAACATTATACTCACATAGAAGATTCTATTTATAGGCGTTGTCATTGATCTTCTCAAGTATCTGAAATGGGACATAACCTCTAGGTTGGAGCTTGGACTGGCATTGCTTCGGAAATCTCTACTTGCGCATATGCACCCAAACCCAATCATTTGGTTCGAAAGAAATACATTTTGTCTATCTCATCTCTATAACTTAGTACCAATCTTCTACCTATTCGAGCTTCTTTAGTACAGCGAGGTTTCCTACTGCAAGCACTTTTAATAGGTTGTTTACGAAGACGCTCCCCTCCATTGTGGATCATTCCTTATTCCCCATGGTTGTCCCTCTTATTCTTCTTAATGTGCTTTCATACTTTCTCATGAATAGACTTGACCAAATCAGCTTTGTGCTTACCATCCAGACTAACCCTCTCATCAACAGGTAAAAATAGTAAATCTAGAGGCGTTAGTGGTTTAAAACATACACAATTTCAAAAGGAGAATAAGAAGTAGTGGAATGAATACTACGATTATATGCAAACTCATTGAAGGGCAAATATTATTCTAGTGACTCAAAATTCTTAGACTTTATAGTACAGAGGAGTTGAGACAATGTCCGATTGACTACTTGTCTGACCATCAATATGTGGGTGACATGTGGTGGAAAATACAAGTTTAGTTCCCATATCACCCCATAAATTTTCCAAAATTGACTTAAAAACAACGCATCCTTGTTTGATACTATACTCCTAGGCACTCCATGTAAACGTATAACCTCTCGAAAGAATAGTTCAACAATGTGTGTGGCAAAATCTGATTTGTGATATGCAATAAAGTGCGCCATCATGCTAAAATGATCAACCACAACAAAAATAGAGTCTCATCTCTTCCTAGATATATGAAATCCAAACATAAGTCCATGGAACATTTACCCATGGTTTTGGATAAGAGGTAACAGTGTAAGAGATCATGTGGTCGAACTTTAGATTTTGCTTTCCTACAAGTAATGCATCCATCACAAATGTACGTGGCAAGCTTTTTCATTTTAGACCATTAAAAATTATCATACAAGATATCCAATGTTTTTCTTAACACCAAAATGACCCATAAGACCCCCATTATGTGCTTCACCGCACCAAAAACCTCACGCATATAACAACTAGCTAGGCACACATAATTTTTTCTTTTTATAAAAAAGTCATATTGTGTGTAAATCATATTATTCATTTTCATATGTATTGTAAATATCAACAAAGTCATTAGTATTCCCATAAAAGTCATTTATAAATTCAAAACCAAGAAATTTAGAACTCAAGGATGTAAGTAAAAGCATACCTGGCTGACAATGTGTCAGCAATCACATTTTCTTTACCTTTCTTATATCGAATGACATATGGGAAGGTCTATACGAATTCCATCCATTTGGCATGCCCTTTGTTAAGCTTTCCTTAGCCTTTAATATGCCGCAGGGATTCATGGTTAGTGTGAATCACGAACTCCTTTGGCCATTGATAATAATGCCAAGTCTCCAGAGCTCTGACTAGGGTATAAAACTCCTTGTTGTAGGTCAGGAATCACAGCCATTTAGCTTTTACTAAAGAAAACTATAGGATGTTGTTCTTATATAAAAATAACTTCAAGGCCAACACCTGAAGCATCACACTCAATCTTAAAAGTTTGTTTAAAATTAAAAAAAAGACTAAAACATCTGTAGAACATAAACGACCTTTAAAAAAGTTTAATGCACTCTCTTATCCCCCCAATGAAAACCTAACAATAGTGATTACTACTGCAATGGTGCTAAAGTCTTTCACAAACCTCATATAGAAACTAGATAGACCATGGAAACCTCATATGATGTTTTTTTGGTGTAGGCCACTCATGAATGACCTTAAACTTTTCATCATCGACCTCAATATCTTGAGCACTAATGACATACAGTAGGAATATCAATTTTTCCATGCAAAAACTACATTTCTTTTAATTAGTATACAACAGTTCTTATCTCAAAACATCAAGCACAAAATGTGCATATCCTTCACGCTCATCTAAATTCTTGATGTATACTAAAATAACATCAATTACACACAATAACAAGTTACCCAAAAAATACTCAAACATGATTCTCTGTTCTTCAGTAAAAAAGTGCCAGGGGCATTTGTAAGCCCAATTGGAATCACAAGCCACTCATATAAACCCTATTTTATTTTAAAAGCAGTCATCTATTCATCCCATTCCCGCACCGCATCCTAATCTGATGATACCCACTTTTGAGATCAAATTTAGAAAAAACGCAAGCATCATTTAATGAATTTAACATATCATCTAATCTAAGGATTGGGTGGTGATACTTTACAGTGATATTATTGACTGTTTGGCAATCCATACACATTCCCATATGCCATCTTTATTTGGTACCAATAGGACTGAACCGCACAATGACTCATGCTCTCATGTACGTACCATTTTCTCTTCAACTCCTCTACTTGTATTTGAAGCTCCTTAGTCTCCACGAGATTACTTCAGTAGGTTGATATACTACTAAGAATGACCGCTCTTAGGATGAAATTGATCCAATGATCAATACATCGAAGTAGTGGTAAGCTATGGGGTATCTCTTCTGCAAACAAATATCATAATCTTATAATAAAGAAGCAAACACACTAGGCAAAGAATGTTAGGGTTAGTTTCCTTAAAACCAAGAAGTGTTTCTTTATACAAAAGAAGGATCATAACTTTATTCTTGGAATACTCTCTCATCACTTACCCATTTTAATAAAGAAATTATTTTTCACTCTACCCTACTCATTTTTTTTACTCACGCTCAGTATTTCTCTCGTATAAACCCTTGGAACTATAAACCTTACCCACTCTGCTCACACTCTCATCCTCTTCACTAGCAAAGTCAAACCCAACTTCTCAACAGGATTGTGCTAGCCACATTAGTACAACTACCTCCTTTGATAATCATGCTACATATCTTGTTCTGGACTAGGCATCTAGTATGGAATATGTTCTGTCGTTGTTGAACCATATCATCCTCAACCTTGTCATGGGTACTCAATGCACGTCGGGTCACAATGGACTCCCTCTTGGTTGCATACTCAACCCTTTCTTCATCAGCAGCATTTTCCACCTCGGGCAACTCATCCTCAACATCATTGCCTCTGAAATCACCTCACCATCACCCTCTATATACATGGCCTTTTTATTAGGGCACTACAAAGCTATATGACCACTCCCTAAAAACCTGAAACATTTAATGTCACGATTCTATTTAGTGTTATGCAGTTTTTGGTTTTGGTTTGGTAGTGGAATCTTCCATTTGTTTTGGGGCCTCTGATCTAAACTTAGATGTGGTATCATCCCTGTTATTATGCCTTCAGTTTGGCTTCCATGTATTGTTCAGACCTGAGTTGCTCCTTACTAAAGTTTTTCACTTCAACTATCGCTCTACTTTCATTGTTATGTGTATCATGTCCTCTAACTCCAAATAATGCTACAACTCCACTACTTTTACAATCTCACTATTCATCCCACTCAAAAATTGTGCCATAATGGCCTCTCGCTCTTTCTCTATATTAGCTCGGATCATGGCAATTTCCATCTCCTTATGGTAGTCTTCTTCGCTCCGAAATCCTTATATAATCTTCTAAAGCTTGTGGTACAGATCTCTGTAATATTGGCTAGGTAGAAACCAATTCCTCATAACTGTCTTCAATCATTCCTATGTAGTGATCCGGCACTCCCTATTCCTCTAATATTTTTCGTCATCTGGTCCTACCAAACAAGTGCATAATCGGTAGATTTAAACAGCCAACTTCATTTTTTCAGCTCTTAATAATTATGGCAGTTTAAAATAAGCTATAGTTTACGCTCCCATTCTCGGTAAGTTTTGAGATCACTCTTACCTTGTATAGAAGGAATATTCATCTTGATTTTAACCAAGTCACAATCTTTCTCATCCTCATGACCCTCATGAAATCTACCCGTATCTACCTCCGTCACTCTGTCATTCCTTCCATTTTCTAGGCCGAAATCTATCCATATCTACCGTTGTCACTCTATCAAACTCCTCATCAAAGTCAAATTCATTTTCGGCCTCCATCTCATCAATGGGTACAGTCTGCCGCCCACTAGGTCTAGGGGAATATGCCCTGCCTCATTGGCTCTAGGTGGTCGTGATGGTCTACTTTCCTGAGTGTTACTGTGTTTTATCGCCTTCACTTCATCTCGAACATTCCTCATCAACTCTAGCACCCTAGCAAACTCTTACGGAAGGATCATTATATTATATGCCACATCTCTCAATTCATGCTCTTGTGGAGTATAATCACTCTTACTTGGAGCTTCGACTTCTCTAGATATGCTTAAATTCTCTATCCATTTTGTTTTCTCTTTTTTTGCTACAATAAAAAGGTTAGAAATAAAAATAAATAAATAAAATGAAAAAATCCTCACAATTCTCTTATTTTGTCACTTAAATGGCCCTTACCCAAAACTAGGCTCACCCACACTTGCCATTTACCTCTCTTACTCTTAAACAAGTTCTCAAATGATTTGAGCCTTGCATGGCCGAAACGTTTAGTATTGTCCCACTAGCAAATATGCAGGTGTATTGTAAGGTCAACAGATAGTTATAAATAAGACATAATGTAAAACAATGGAATTATGATATGATCACGAGACATAATCAAGAAAGGAAAGAGAAATGAAAGGGCAAACAGAGTATTTGGAACAAAAGTGACAAAGTAACTAGGAGCGCAAACAAGTATGCCAATAAACAATAAAGGAAAAAAGGACACACATTCTATATTGTGGAAAATAGGATTCTAGGTAACCAATTTCACGCAAAATTTGAAATTTTTTAATGTGCATAGGCAAATTACTCTAGAAATCCTATTTGACAAGATGAACTTAAAAGTAAAATTTAAACGTAGGTAAAGTTTCAAAAATTTATACTTTTTTTAATTGTGTCCCTCGAACCTACTAAAGCATTTGGTGTAGTGGATGAGAATTTCCTAATTTTGATGATTTCCAAATTTACCAAGTAATCTTATGGCTTCCTAACCAAGTAACCTACGGCCACAGGAATCTAAGGTTCTAGAAACCGTAGGAATTTAAGCTGAATAGAGAAAATGAAACTATGGCAACAGAGAAACAAGAGAAACACAGAAGTATCAACAAACCAGAACCAATAAAATACACAAATAGAAATGAACCAGAAATAATAAAACGTATATAAAGTTACAACCATAAAATGATTATTTTCTTTTTTTTTAATGAACTAAGGAACCAAGGGAAGGGCAGAAAGTAAAACCAAAATAGTGAAACGTGGAACGGAAATAATGAGAACACATAGCAAAGTAGAGAACAACAAAAATGCAAAAAAAGGAAGAAAAAAATCAACGTAAAAATAGAAAATAAAGAGAACGCACACAAAACAGAATAGTAATAAAAGAAAATGAACAAATATGTGAACTAGCTTTGGAACATTTGCTCTTCATACCAACTGATGAGAACTTGTCTGGAATAAGCCAAACAAACCCACACGAGATTGAGATCTTTCCCAATAAACCAAGACGGGTCAGAATCAAAACACTAAACTCTGAAGAGCAAGTAATGTTGGGTTTTCTAGGTCAAACCAAGATTAATTAAGCATATGAACATGTGTGAATACGTAAAGAAGATAGCGGAAAAATACTTACAACGCTCGGTTGGATGTTGAAGAGAAGTTCAAAATTTTACCCCTCCATGGAAGTTGCTCCAAGCTTTCTTTGATGTATGTTGAACAAGCTCCAAGCATTTGAAAGGATTCCAAGCTCTTAGATTGGTTTCCCTATCACCTTAAATGATCCCTTTGTGTGCTAGCACCTTTGAAAATTACAACAAATCTTTAATTTTTCTCTTGTGAAATTCGGCAAAGCCTTTAAAATTTTAAAGAGAAAAATCTGCACTTAGGCGTGAATGAGAGAGAGGAAGAAAGAGAGAGTGAAAATTATGTGTATGATTTCCTAAAACCAAATTAAGATATACAAATATTTGGTAATAATCACATCACCTTTCAACTTGTGTGTTTTACAAGTAAACACAAAAAAATATCATTAAACTTCCATCACCATAAAGGTGAATGAATGACTAGTGATGTGACTTGTGGGACCCACTTGAATTCAAAATCCGAACCACAAACACTCCCGGGCTCGGGTTCGCTAATTCCAAATTAACGAATTTCCCGTTGTGTCGTAATTAAATCAAATTTAATTAAATAATTATGCCTAGCGAAATTACTATTTACGTCGCTCGTGAATTAATTCTAAATTAATTTGTTTGCCTGAATTAAAATCTAGTTATAATTCCGCATCGAAATCTAATTTCGTTTAATATATCAAATATATTATTTTATCGATTAATTCCAAATTAATCATTCTCTCTATTCAAATAGTATTTTTCCTAGATAAAATTTCTCCGTAATTAACCCTAGATTAATTATGTTTGAATCATATGTCCTTGGTGAATCTTTGGGAAGCGAACCAAGAGATCCCTGGATATGTTGGCAGTAAATCCGGTCATCGGACTATCCGAACACGTACGTACCTAGTACTACGTTTTTACCAATTACAAGACATGGTTGGCTTCTAGCAAAGTGCCGTGCGTATCTAATTCTCCAGAAATATTCTTAATGGAATATATAATCTATGTTAGGCGTAGTATACGTAGTATTGCGTATAACGATCCAGTAACTGATGTCACGTGCTAGGCCTGGGGCTGGAATTGGTGTCTGCCCCTTATGAAGAATATATCGAATCTCTGGTAACTAGTCTCTATAATCGGATAAACATGACCTAGTCATATTATCCCGATGACTGCAGTACTTAAGAGTACTAGTTCCATATCCTACGTGATCATCATCTTCATATGACTGAAGTGATACTCCCATCTTGACATCACACCCAATACACTACGATTCTCAATATACCCAGAAGATGCGTACACAAAACCTGTTAAAGCCCTGGACGACCAAAACTAAAGTATATTGATTGTCGCAAGTATTAGCGGTGCAAGTCTCAGGTTAAGACCAAATACACCTACCCTGATTAGGATTCCTATAGACACATAGTCATTCTACCAATGGGTTTCCGAGGGGTCTATCCAGAGCGAAGCTGTTTCCGTACCATCGGTAAACACAACCTCCTATTACACTTGCATGAGTATCCAAAACCCAAATATATGAGAACTATGCCGTTATGCTCCCATAACGCGCACACGTGTAATGCTAGTCTATTCCGCATTATCGATGTCCAATCTCGATAATACTACGACTAGGGATATTTTAATGATTAAACCTTAGTGGATTAATACAGTCTCATATCTTATTAATCCAGAACTAATCATATGGACTTTATCATATTATATCCCGGTAATCCAATTACAAATGATAAAAGAGCATTTTCCTTTGTCACATAGTTAATTTGTACAACAATACCATGTTCTGTACAAATAGTGATGTTATGGGTCGTAATTGTCCAACAAGTAATAGAAATGCTAAGGGGGTGCCACAAAGTGTTAACAAGATTTTAATATACCAAAGTCAACGAGAATAATTGAGGGTTACTAAAGTTCTCAAAAACAATGATTTTATTAGAGATAAAAATATGAAAAATAGGACCAAAGTTAGATTTTTATGAAAAACATAATCAAAGTTAGAATTTTATAAAGAGGCTTTAACTAAACCCTAAACTCAAAATTCTGAAAAGATATAAAACTAGATACACGTCAATAAGCGTGTATCCTAAAACTAACCTAGGCTAACCCACATGCATACCCAGTATGCTTAATCTGATTCCCAAATATAACAATAAATCCTAATTGTCAAGTTATTACAAATAAAAAAAAAAATTCAAACTAAAAAACTAATGTCATGTTTAAAATTAAAACAACAATAAGTTACCAAAGTAGGCCTATGTATCAAACTAATTCATGGCTTAATAAGGTTCACCATCACTGGATTCATCCATCTTCAAACTCATCTTCAATGTATTAAAGGCTCGCACTCTGACTTGTGAATAGTCGGATATGACTCTCTGTACTAGTGCAGACATTATTTCTTGGATCCTCTTAGTTCGAGACTTAGTGATTGGGCTCTATAGAATGTGAACATTAGTGTTCCATCCTTATGCATCATATGCTGCATCTTAGATTTTATCAGGATTTTATTGTGAAAAGTGGTCAAAAACCCCAGAGCACATGGGATACTCTGCCAAAATTATTCAAAAACTAGCAAGCATCTCCGATGGACTCTAGAAGATCCTGTGATTAAGGCCACTACTACCCCCTCATATGATAGCACCAAATTTGTCTATGTGTCAACCAAAAAAATTTTATAAAAATTGGATAGGTTAGAAAGTGCCTATAATTGAAAGAGGATTTGAGGTCGATCAAGTAAAGTTCCCTT